>APFE031434516.1:24435-83666 GCA_000404065.3 Pinus taeda
ATGGCAGATTTCAAGATCGACTTAGACTTTAAAAGATAAAATAATATGAATTTTCATCAAACCAGGTGTCATCGACATGTCATAAGCGAGCGCCTCTGATCGTTTCCTGCCATACTCAAAAATCATTAGCAACAAGGTTTCTCACTGTTAGTCCTTATCATAATAGCATCATTAACAATTCCTGGTCATTCACATCATTGTCCATTATAAGCTTGAACTAATGGAAGTAGGTAACAGAGGGTACACATCCCTCATGGCTATCATCATTTATCATAAATGGAAACATACATATTCATTAAGCCATCAACATCGTAACATCATAGAAATATACCTATCTATCAAATTTATCATCATTATACTTTTAGTAGAGCGCATACATATTCTTTACTACCCTCATCATAAATTCAAATACTAAACTTAACTATTTCATGATGCAATCATCGGAATACTGATAGATAAGATACATAACCATTCATGTTATCACAAAATCAATCATAACCATGAATATCTCAAATAATAGTGTCATGTGTCCGGATCCTCAACCTGAGGTCCTCAAAGAATAAAGTGTGGGCCTTATGGCTAATTAAATGTTTGCGTCATATCACTGTCAGTCAACTAGAGTGGGCACTAAATTCAGGCTTCTTCTTATGCAGGGAGCCATCCTATGGTCTGTCCAAATCTCAGTGAAAGAAAACTGCCGAGATCTGCGACGAATGAAAAGGGTCGAGACCCTAGAAAGGGAGGCAAATACATCTTTGTCATGGGCAGAAGTTTGAGATGGAATGACAACGAGAAGGGTGATGTAGTAAAGGAAAAGAGGTATGTTCAAAGGTTTGAATAACAGTTGCAATTAGCCCCAATAAAAGGGACATAGAACACATCTTATCATTGTTGTTGGGTTGTTTGCAATAGCCCTGGACCTTGACAACTTAAGGAGACAAATTGCAGAAGAAAGGGCAGCCTTGGAAGCCTTAGATTAGTTGCTGTACGCCGTGAGGATTAGTGGAAAGTTGGAGTAACGTTGCATGCCTTAGAGGACCAATGCAACAAGTACATGGTTGGAAGAAGGGTACCGCAGGTGTGAGGTAAGCCCAGATTTGGGGCCGCAGAGATCTTTAGCAAGGCCTAGATATCAGTCAATAAAATGGCCAGAACTGTGGTCCCTTGGAGGCTAAGTGGCAACGTCCTCAAGGAGATAAATTGCTAAGGTTGGAGGGTTGTTGGGGCTTCTTCATATGCAGGGTTCCATCCTATGGTCTATCCAAATCTCAATGAGAGAATAGTCGAAATTAGTGATGAATGAAGACGGTTGAGACCCTAGAAATGGAGGCAGATGAGTCTTTGTTCTGGGTAGAAGTTTGAGATGACATAGTGTTGGTGCATTGTTTAGAATAGCCCTAGATCTGGAAAATTTAAGGAGACAAATTGCAGAAGAAAGTGCAGCCTAGAAACCCTAGATTAGACATGGTGTTGACTGTGTTTGGGTAATTTTGCAAGCCCTTCAAAACGCATCTTATCACTGTTGGTGGGTTGTTTGGAATAGCAATAGATCTGAACAATTTAAGGAGACAAATTGCGGAAGAATGGTCAGTCTTGGAAGCCCTAGATTAGTCATGGTGTTCACTGTGTATGGGTAATTTTCGAAGCCCCAAGGGTTGAGGTCTGAAGGATTCCAGGCTAGCCAAGAGGGCTAGAACTAGTGTGCCCTAGGAGTAGCATTCTGGAGCATCCAGGATGTTGACAAATGGATAGCCTAGAAGACCGCAAGTGCAACGTTCATGAAAGGAATCAATGGGTTGTTACGAGGCAGAGTATGGAGCCCTAGTTCAGCTTATGAAAGATATATCGTTCTGCAAAAAGCAAATATTTCAGTGTACTAAATGACAATAGTATTTTGGAGGAGAAAAGTATGGCTCACCCATCCTTTGTGCCAAGTTTGTAGAATTTCTAGTGTATCTTCACCACTAGACCTTTGCAGAATATACAATCGTAGTCATTCGCTACATAAAGAAGATCAATATAGTTGATTATGAGACCATTGATAACACAATAAATTCAATAACAAACAAGTGGAGCCACAAATTAGCAAAATATACTTTTAAGTGAAATGTGGTTCATATAGGTATGTTCACTCACCTTCATTTATGAACAAAAACCTCCATTTTCTCTGTCTACTTCCTTCATTTCGTTCTTTGTCTACTTCATTTCTTTTTCCACACCCAACAAATGAAACCAAGACCAAATAACAAAAAACATAAAAACAAAGGAAAACAGGTACAACACACCCAACAAATAAAACCAAGACCAATCTACAAAAATTAAGCCAAAAAAAATAAAAATAAAAAACAGGAAAATGAGTACAACTCAAAGCATGGCCATGCTCAAACTCCAAAAACAAAACATGCAAACAAGAACAATTTTTTTTTTGCAAATATCCCCTTTACACATCATCTCTGCTACAATGTGCTCTCCTCAGCTTTAAGGAAAAAAAGTGGATTGAATAAGATTAAAATATACAAACAATTAATAATGCTAAGCATATTTCAAAACCAATAACTATTCATAATAGGATACACAACTCCTTTACAGTTTGTTTTATAACGATGGACACTCTCTTTTGTATTCCACTTGCTTGTGCTCATCAAAACAAGCCATGTACAACAGATACAAAATAAGATATTAGAATCGTTATATAAGTTAAATTAAAGTGTCGAACACAATAATTAATCATAAAAAGAAACACACCTTTCTTTAAGATTGTTATATAAAAAGGGAGAGTCCATTTTGTATTTCATGTATTCATGCTCAATGGAACAAGCCATTTGCACTAGATATACAATAAAATATTATATTTCTAATACAATTTAAACTAGAGAACTTGAAGGTATGCACTTGCAATGTAAATTAGTTCAAGTCTACTTATATTCTATGCTATATCTCAAAAAAAAAAAAAAATTATAAACTAGATGTACTAGAGCTATAAATTAATCATACACATACCTATTCGCCCTTAGCTAATGTTATAGCAACAACAGCCATGTACAATAAGCCCTGAAATTGTGAACCTCAATATAACATTTCGCTTTATTCCGTATCAAAGTTCTTGGAAAATCTCACAACCATTAACAAGATCATACTACCCAGAAGACACGACAAAAAGATAACAACACTGGGCAATCTAGAAGAACTAGTGTACAACGTTCATGAAAGGAATCGGTGGGCGTATAGGAGGAAGAGTAATGCAGCCCTAGTTTAGCTTATTAAAGGTGCCATATGGTTGACAAGAGGGCAGATCCAAAATAGCCAAGGAAAAAACTTCATAATGAAGCTAGAAAGCTGCTAGTTGGCAAGTCCGTGAGCCAAATGTTCAACGACAGAAAAGGAGTTCTGATGATTGATAGTGGCAGCTGAAGATGCAAGTGCAGTGATCAACAGATTGGGAGGCAAGAGGACCCACCAGATGTGTTCAAAGGTTTGAATAAGCCCCAAGAATAGGGATATAGAGCGCATCTTATCATTGTTGGTGTGTTGTTTGGAATAGCCTTAGATATGGACAATTTCAGACAAATTGCAGAAGAAAGGGCATCCTTCAAAACCGTAGATTAGTCGTGGTACATTGTGAGGATTGGAGGAAAGTTGGAGTAATGTCGCATCCCTTACAGGACAAATGCAAGAAAGTACATGGCCAGAAGAACAGTACCACAGGTTTGAGGTAACCCTAAGTTTGGGGCCGCAGAGAGCTGTAACGAAGGCTACGATATCAGTTAAGAAAATGCCCAGAACCGTGGTTGCTTATAGGCTAAGTGGCAAATTCCTCAAGTAGATATATTGCTAAGGTTGGAGGGTTGTTCGTGATGGTTTGGGCAACAATTTTGATATACCCTAGTTTGGGCTTCTTCCTATACAGGGAGCCATCCTATGGTCTGTCCAAATCTCAGTGAAAGAAAATTGTCGAGATCTGCAAGGAATGAAAAGGGTCGAGACCCCAGAAAGGGACGCAGATAACTCTTTGTCGTGGGTAGAAGTTTGAGAGGGAATGACAGTGAGAAGTGTGATGTAGTAAAGGAAAAGAGGTATGTTCAAAGGTTTGAATAACAGTTGCAATTAGCCCTAATAAAAGGGACATAGAACACATCTTATCATTGTTGTTGGGTTGTTTGGAATAGCCCTGGACCTGGTTAATTTAAGGGGACAAATTGCAGAAAAAAGGGCAGCCTTGGAAGCCCTAGATTAGTCGTGGTACGCCGTGAGGATTAGTGGAAAGTTGGAGTAACGCCGCATACCTTAGAGGACCAATGCAACAAGTACAGGGTTGGAAGAAGGGTACCGCAGGTGTGAGCTAAGCCCAGATTTGGGGCCGTAGAGATCTTTAGCAAGGCCTGGATATCATTCAATAAAATGGCCAGAACTGTGGTCGCTTGGAGGCTAAGTGGCAACGTCCTCAAGGAGATAAATTGCTAAGGTTGGAGGGTTGTTGGGGCTTCTTCATATGTAGGGATCCATCCTATGGTCTATCCAAATCTCGGTGAGAGAATAGTCGAGATCTTTGATGAATGAAGACGGTCGAGACCCTAGAAATGGAGGCAGATGAGTCTTTGTTGTGGGTAGAAGTTTGAGATAACACAATGTTGGTGCGTTGTTTAGAATAGCCCTAGATTTGGAAAATTTAAGGAGACAAATTGGAGAAGAAAGGGCAGCCTGGAAACCCTAGATTAGTCATGGTGTCGACTGTGTATGGGTAATTTTGCAAGCCCTTTACAACGCATCTTATCACTGTTGATGGGTTGTTTGGAATACCCTTCGATCTGGACAATTTAAGGAGACAAATTGCGGAAGAATTATCAGTCTTGGAAGCCCTAGATTAGTCATGGTGTTCACTGTGTATGGGTAATTTTCGAAGGGCCAAGGGTTGAGGTCTGAAGGATTAAAGGTCAGCCAAGAGGGCTAGAACTAGTGTGCCCTAAGAGTAGCATTATGGAGCATCCAGGATGTTGACAAATGGGTAGCCTAGAAGACCTCAAGTGCAACGTTCATGAAAAGAATCAATGGGTTGTTAGGAGGCACAGTAATGGAGCCCTAGTTCAGCTTATGAAAGATATATCGTTGTGCAAAAAGAAAATATTTCAGTGTACTAAATGACAATAGTATTTTGTAGGAGAAAAGTATGGCTCACACATCCTTTGTGCCAAGTTTGTAGAATTTCTAGTGTATTTTCACCACTGGACCTTTGTAGAATATACAATTGTAGCCGTTCGCTACATAAAGAAGATCAATATAGTTGATTATGAGACCATTGATAGCATAATAAATTCAATAATAAACAAGTGGAGCCACAAATTAGCAAAATATACTTTTAAGTGAAATGCGCTGCATATAGGTATGTTCACTCACCTTCATTTATGAACAAAAACCTCCATTTTCTTCGACTGCTTCCTTCATTTCGTTCTTTGTATGCTTCATTGCTTTTTCCACACCCAACAAATGAAACCAATACCAAATGACAAAAAACGTAAAAATAAAGGAAAACGAGTACAACAAACCCAACAAATAAAACCAAGACCAATCTACAAAAATTAAGCCAAAAAAAAAAAAAATACAAGAAAATGAGTACAACTCAAAGCATGCTCAAACTCCAAAAACAAAACATGCAAACAAGAACAAAGAAAAATTGCAAATATCCCCTTTCCACATCGTCTCTCCTACAATGTGCTCTCCTTTGCTGAAAGGAAAAAAAAGTGGGTTCAATAAGGTTAAAATATACAAACAATTAATAATGGTAAGCATATTTCAAAACCAATAATTATTCATAATAGGAAACGCACCTCCTTTACAGTTTGTTTTATAACGATGGACAATCTCTTTTGTATTCCACTTGCTCGTGCTCATCAAAGCAAGCCATCTACAATAGATACAAAATAAGATATTAGAATCGTTATATAAGTTAAATTAAAATGTTGAACACAATAATTGATCGTAAAAAGAAACACACCTTTCTTTAAGATTGTTATATAAAAAGGGAGAGTCCATTTTCTATTTCCTGTATTCATGCTCAATGGAGCAAGCCATTTGCACTAGATATACAATAAAATATTAGATTTCTAATACCATTTAAACTAAATAACTTTAAGGTATGCACTTGTCATGCAAATTAGTTCAAGTCTACTTATATTCTATGCTATATCTCAAAAAAATATAAATTTTATAAACTACATGTACTAGAGCCATAAATTAATCATACACATACTTGTTCGCCCCTAGCTAATGTTATAGCAACAACAGCCATGAACAATAAGCCCTGAAATTGTGAACCTCAATATAACATATCGCTTTATTCCGTATCAAAGTTCTTGGAAAATCTCACAACCATTAACAAGATCATACTACCCTGAAGACACGACAAAAAGATAAATCGATTCGAAAAATCAAATATTTTAGTCGATTAAAGAACAAAATTCTGATGTAGGAGAAAAATATGCTCACCAATCGTCCAAGCTACGTTGGCAGAATATCTAGGATATCTTTCCCTTGACCTCCATAGACTATACAATTGTGGTTGCTCACTACACAAAGCAGATCGATATAGTTGAATGTGAGGCCACATACAAAACATATAATAAATTGAAAAGCAAGCAAATGGATTCAAAAATGAGCAAAAGATAATTGTGAATGGAATGCATTGCATATAGGTACGGTGATTCACCTTCATTTATGAATAAGAAGCTCCATCTTATCTCTTTGATTTTCTCTTCTTGTTGCCTTCATTTCCTATTGCACATCCAATAAACAAAACCAAGACAAGAAATGAGTACAACAAAAAGCATGGCTATGCTCAAACTCAACAAAAACAAAACATGTAGAAACAAACATAAAATTGCAAACTTCCCCTTTGCACATTATCTCTACTGCAGTCACCTCTCCTCCACTGAAAAGAGAAAAAAATGGGGTGAATAACATTAATATCCACACATAGATAGTAATGGTAAGCATATTTCAAAGCCAATAGTTGTTCATAATAGCAAACACACCTCCTCTAGGGTTTTTTGTATAACGATAAACACTCCATTTTGTATTCCACTTACTCGTGCTCACTAAAACAAGACATCTACAACAGATACATAATAAGGTATTAGAATCTATATACAAAACAAGACATCTACAACACATACATAATAGGATATTAGAACCCATATACAATTCAAACTAGAGAATTGAGTGGAATAATTAATCATGACATGAAACATACTTGTCTTTGAGCTTTGTTATATAAAAGAAGATAATCCATTTTGTATTTCATGTATCCATCTTCTGTAATGCAAAATAAACTATTAGAATTTTAATAAAAGTAAAACAAGAGAGTTGAAGGCATGAACTTGTCATCCAACATCATTCCCGTCTATTTATATTCCACACTATATCTAAAAATATATGAATTTTCTAAATTGGATGCTAAGCTAAGTATATTTTAAATTTATTGAAGACCCAAAATTATAGAGGTCACAAGGCAGTAGTGTTTTCCATTAACACAACGGCTAATTAGCTAGATAACCGGATTCGTCCTAGAGGCCCCTCGAATCCTGAATCCAGCGTGTCCGACGCGATTCTGCCCTGATTCGTGTCCAAATCCAATGACACGTCGTGTCGTATTTTGACACGTCGAATCTGACTGCGTGTCACGATTTTGGCAGCGTGTCCTATTTTCCAGGACTCATTAGGCGGCAAAAGTGACCTGCGCGGGTATGAAAAGGCCACATTTGGTCATTACAGCCACGCATATTTTCATTTGGCAAGCGTTTTGGCAGCTTAATGATCAAGTCTAGGCCCTAGTATTGATATGCTATTCATGGTAATGTTAAATTCTTAAAGTAAAAGTGACATTCTCCTTAATCTTCATTTTCATCCTTTACTTAAATTTTTAACATTACCATGAAATGACTCAGGATGTTTGAGAGTGGTTCCAGCCTCATTGAATTTTGTCATGTATTAGGGTATGGAACTTGTATTTAATCAAGAGCACCAGTCCCTCTATGTACCTTGATGTTAGTGACATTGGTTGTCGAACTCTTGTATCATGACCCTCCTAAAAATGTACGCATTACTCAAACAAAATCTTGACTTGACATGTTATGCTTGTTCTATCTTATGTTAATGCTTAAAGGGTGATATTAATAACAAAGATTCCTATACAGATACAGAGGTAATGACAAAGATACCTCTGGATATTAATGCTTAGAGGGTGATATTAATGACAAAGATCTTGATTTTCCAACAAGACTAAAAAATTAGACATTTCTCGTGGTGGCAAGAGGGCCAAGCATAAGAAATAGATAATAGATTGACATGTATTTGAATTTTGTATGTACTATGCATGCTAATAGCTATAGATGAAGATCTATGTTTGAAATCAATAAATTTGTATCATTAATTAAAATTTGTGTAAGGAATATCTAATTTTATATGTAATATATTATAATATATATATAATATATATATATATATATATATATAATAATAAAAATATATAACGAATCCTACGTGTCCTGTTCCGGGGGGTCAACGTGTCCGAATCCGACACCACGAATCTCGAATCCTACGTGTCCCGAATCCCCGTGTTAGGTGACTTAGCTAATTAGTTGAAAGGTCAGTATGCCTACTAGCTCGACCTTACCATCCTCCTGTCTAGGGTACATTCTGTGCGGGTGTGCGTGTGTTGTGGAGCAAGAGCACATCTTATCACTATTGGTGGGTTATTTGGAATAACCCTAAATATGGACAATTTAAGCAGACAAATTGCAGAAGAAAGGGTAGCCTTGGACGCCCTAGATTAGTCGTGGTGTTCACTGTGTATGGGTCATTTTGGAAGCCCTTCAAAGCACATTTTATCACTTTTGGTGGGTTGTTTGGAATAGCCTGAGATCTGGACAATTTAAGGAGACAAATTATGGAAGATGGGTCATTCTGGAAGCCCTTCAGAGCACATCTTATCACTGTTGGTGGGTTGTTTTGAATAGCCTTAGATCTGGACAATTTAAGGAGACAAATTACGGAAGCGAAGCCCTAGATTGGTGTTGACCGTGAAAGGGTAATTTTGGAAGCCCGAAGGGTTGAGCATTGAAGGATGAAAGGGAAGCCAAGAGGGCTAGATTTGGTGTGCCCTAGGGATAGCATTTTGGGCCATCCAGGACGTTGACAAGAGGGTAGTCTAGAAGAACTAGTGTACAACGTTCATGAAAGGAATCGGTGGGGTGTTAGGAGGAAGAGTAATGCAGCCCTACTTGAGGGTATTAAAGGTGCCATATGGTTGACAAGAGGGTAGATCCAAAATAGCCAAGGAAAAAACTTCATAATGGAGCTAGAAGGCTGCTAGTAGGCAAATCCGTGAGCCCATGTTCAACGACACAAAAGGAGCTGTGATCATTGATAGTGGCAGCTCAAGATGCAAGTGCAGCAATCAATAGATTGGAAAGCAAGAGGACCCGGCAGATGTGTTCAAAGGTTTGAATAAGCCCAAAGAATAGTGAAATAGAATGCATCTTATCATTGTTGGTGGGTTGTTTGGAATAGCCCTAGATATGGACAATTTAAGGAGACAAATTAAAGAAGAAAGGGCATCCTTCACAACCATAAATTAGTCGTCGTACATTGTGAGGATTTGAGGAAAGTTGGAGTAACACCGCATGCCTTAGAGAAGAAATGCAAGAAAGTACATGGCTAGAAGAACAGTACCACAGGTTTGAGGTAACACTAAATTTGGGGCCACAAAGATATGTAACGAGGGCTAGGATATCAATCAAGAAAATGCCCAGAACCGTGGTTGCTTATAGGCTAAGTGGCAAATTCCTCAAGTAGATAGATTGCTAAGGTTGGAGGGATGTTCGTGATGGTTTGGGCAACGATTTTGATATACCCTAGTTCAGGCTTCTTCCTACGCAGGGAGCCATCCTATGGTTTGTCCAACTCTCAGTGAAAGAAAATTGCCGAGATCTGCGACAAATGAAAAGGGTCGAGACCCTAGAAAGGGAGGCAGATAACTCTTTGTCGTGGGCAGAAGTTTGAGATGGAATGACAACGAGAAAAGTGATGTAGTAAAGGAAAAGAGGTATGTTCAAAGGTTTGAATAACAATTGCAATTAGCCCTAATAAAAGGGACATAGAACACATCTTATCATTGTTGTTGGGTTGTTTACAATAGCCCTGGACCTTGACAACTTAAGGAGACAAATTGCAGAAGAAAGTGCAGCCTTGAAAGCCCTAGATTAGTTGCGGTACGCCGTGAGGATTAGTGGAAAGTTGGAGTAACGCTGCATGCCTTAGAGGACCAATGCAACAAGTACATGGTTGGAAGAAGGGTACTGCAGGTGTGAGGTAAGCCCAGATTTGGGGCCGCAAAGATCTTTAGCAAGGCCTAGATATCAGTCAATAAAATGGCCAGAACTGTGGTTCCTTGAAGGCTATGTGGCAACGTCCTCAAGGAGATAAATTGCTAAGGTTGGAGGGTTGTTGGGGCTTCTTCATATGCAGGGTTACATCCTATGGTCTATCCAAATCTCAATGAGAGAATAGTCGAAATCAGTGATGAATGAAGACGGTCAAGAACCTAGAAATGGAGGCAGATGAGTCTTTGTTGTGGGTAGAAGTTTGAGATGACACAATGTTGGTGCATTGTTTAGAATAGCCCTAGATCTGGAAAATTTAAGGAGACAAATTGCAGAAGAAAGTGCAGCCTGGAAACCCTAGATTAGTCATGGTGTTGACTGTGTTTGGGTAATTTTGCAAGCCCTTTAGAATGCATCTTATCATTGTTGGTGGGTTGTTTGGAATAGCAATAGATCTGAACAATTTAAGGAGACAAATTGCGGAAGAATGGTCAGTCTTGGAAGCCCTAGATTAGTCATGGTGTTCACTGTGTATGGGTAATTTTCGAAGCCCCAACGGTTGAGGTCTGAAGGATTCCAGGCTAGCCAAGAGGGCTAGAACTAGTGTGCCCTAGGAGTAGCATTCTGGAGCATCCAGGATGTTGACAGATGTATAGCCTAGAAGACCTCAAGTGCAACGTTCATGAAAGGATTCAATGGGTTGTTAGGAGGCAGAGTATGGAGCCCTAGTTCAGCTTATGAAAGATATATCGTTGTGCAAAAAGAAAATATTTCAGTGTACTAAATGACAATAGTATTTTGGAGGAGAAAAGTATGGCTCACCCATCCTTTGTGCCAAGTTTGAAGAATTTCTAGTGTGTCTTCACCACTGGACCTTTTCAGAATATACAATCGTAGTCATTCGCTACATAAAGAAGATCAATATAGTTGATTATGAGACCATTGATAACACAATAAATTCAATAGCAAACAAGTGGAGCCACAAATTAGCAAAATATACTTTTAAGTGAAATGCGCTGCATATAGGTATGTTCACTTACCTTCATTTATGAACAAAAACCTCCATTTTCTCTGTCTACTTCCTTCATTTTGTTCTCTGTCTGCTTCATTTCTTTTTCCACACCCAACAAATGAAACCAAGACCAAACAACAAAAAACGTAAAAACAAAGGAAAACATGTACAACACACCCAACAAATAAAACCAAGACCAATCTACAAAAATTAAGCCAAAAAAAATAAAAATAAAAAACAGGAAAATGAGTACAACTCAAAGCATGGCCATGCTCAAACTCCAAAAACAAAACATGCAAACAAGAACAAAAAAAAATTACAAATATCCCCTTTACACATCATCTCTCCTACAATGTGCTCTCCTCTGCTTTAAGGAAAAAAAGTGGATTGAATAAGATTATAATATACAAACAATTAATAATGCTAAGCATATTTCAAAACCAATAATTATTCATAATAGGATACACAACTCCTTTACAGTTTGTTTTATAACGATGGACACTCTCTTTTGTATTCCACTTGCTTGTGCTCATCAAAACAAGCCATCTACAACAGATAGAAAATAAGATATTAGAATCGTTATATAAGTTAAATTAAAGTGTTGAACACAATAATTAATCATAAAAAGAAACACACCTTTCTTTAAGCTTGTTATATAAAAAGGGAGAGTCCATTTTGTATTTCATGTATTCATGCTCAATGGAACAAGCCATTTGCACTAGATATACAATAAAATATTATATTTCTAATACAATTTAAACTAGAGAACTTGAAGGTATGCACTTGTCATGTAAATTAGTTCAAGTCTACTTATATTCTATGCTATATCTCAAAAAAATATAAATTTTATAAACTAGATGTACTAGAGCTATAAATTAATCATACACATACATGTTCGCCCTTAGCTAACGTTATAGCAACAACAACCATGTACAATAAGCCCTGAAATTGTGAACCTCAATATAACATTTCGCTTTATTCTGTATCAAAGTTCTTGTAAAATCTCACAACCATTAACAAGATCATGCTACCCAAAAGACACAACAAAAAGATAAATCGATTCGAAAAATCAAATATTTCAGTCGATTAAAGAACAAAGTTCTGATGTAGGACAAAAATATGGCTCACCAATCATCCAAGCTATGTTGGAAGAATGTCTAGGATATCTTCACCTTGACCTCCATAGACTATACAATTGTGGTTGCTCACTACACAAAGCACATCGACATAGTTGAGTGAGAGACCACATACAAAACATATAATAAATTGAAAAGCAAGCATATGGATTCAAAAATGAGCAAAAGATAATTGTGAGTGAAATGCATTGCATAGAGTTAGGGTGATTCACCTTCATTTCTGAATGAGAACCTCCATCTTATCTCTTTGATTTTTTCTTCTTGTTGCCTTCATTTCCTATTGCACATCTGATAAACAAAACCAAGACCAAACTACAAGAAATGAGTACAACAAAAACCATGGCTATGCTCAAACTCAAGAAAAACATAACATGTAGACAACAAACATAAAATTGCAAACTTCCCCTTTGCACATGATCTCTATCGCAGTCTCCTCTCCTCCGCTGAAAAGAGAAAAGAGTGGGGTGAATGACATTAATATCCAGACATAGATAGTAATGGTAAGCATATTTCAAAGCAATAATTATTCATGATAGCAAACACACCTCCTCTAGAGTTTGTTGTATAGCGATAAACACTCCATTTTGTATTCCACTTACTCGTGCTCACCAAAACGAGACATCTACAATAGATACATAATAAGCATAATAAGGTATTAGAATCCATACAAAACAAGACATCTACAACACATACATAATAGGATATTAGAATCCATATACAATTTAAACTAGAGAATTGAGTGGAATAATTAATCATGACATGAAACATACTTGTCTTTGAGCCTTATTATATAAAAGAAGATAATCCATTTTGTATTTCATGTATCCATCTTCTGTAATGCAAAATAAACTATTAGAATTTTAATAAAAGTAAAACAAGAGAGTTGAAGGCATGAACTTGTCATCCAGCTTCATTCCAGTCTATTTATATTCCACACTATATCTAAAAGTATATGAATTTTCTAAACTAGATGCTAAGCTAAGGATATTTTAAATTTGTTGAAAACCCAAAATCATAGAGGTCACAAGGCAGTAGTGTTTTCCATTAACATGGCGGCTGATTAGTTGAAATGTCAAGCTTCATTCCAGTCCATTTATATTCCACACTATATCTAAAAGTATATGAATTTTCTAAACTAGATGCTAAGCTAAGGATATTTTAAATTTATTGAACACCCAAAATCATAGAGGTCACAAGGCAGTAGTGTTTTCCATTAACACGGCGGCTGATTAGTTGAAAGGTCAATATGCATGCTAGCTCGACCTTACCATCCTCCTCTCTAGGGTACATTTTGTGGGGGTGTGCATGTGTTGTGGAGGAAGAGCACATCTTATCACTATTGGTGGGTTGTTTGCAATAGCCCTAAATATGGAAAATTTAAGGAGACAAATTGCAGAAGAAAGCGCAGCCTTGGAAGCCCTAGATTAGTCATGGTGCTGACCATGTATGGGTCATTTTGGAAGCCCTTCAGAGCACATCTTATCACTGTTGGTGGGTTGTTTGGAATAGTCTTAGATTTGGACAATTTAACGAGACAAATTACGGAAGAAAGGGAAGTCTTGGAAGCCCCAGATTGGTGTTGACTGTGAATGGGTAATTTTGGAAGCCCGAAAGATTTAGCATTGAAGGATGAAAGGGAAGCCAAGAGGGCTAGATTTGGTGTGCCCTAGGGATAGTATTTTGGGGCATCCGGGACATTGACAAGAGGGTAATCTCGAAGAACTAGTGTACAACGTTCATGAAAGGAATCGGTGGGCTGTTAGGAGGAAGAGTAATGCAGCCCTACTTTAGCTTATTAAAGGTGCCATATGGTTGACAAGAGGGCAGATCCAAAATAGTCGAGGAAAAAACTTCATAATGAAGCTAGAAAGCTGCTAGTGGGCAAGTCCGTGAGCCAAACGTTCAACGACAGAAAAGGAGTTGTGATGATTGATAGTGGCAGCTGAAGATGCAAGTGCAATGATCAACAGATTGGGAGGCAAGAGGACCCGCCAGATGTGTTCAAAGGTTTTAATAAGCCCCAAGGATAGGGATATAGAACGCATCTTATAATTGTTGGTGTGTTGTTTGTAATAGCCTTAGATATGGACAATTTAAACTAATTGCAGAAGAAAGGGCATCCTTCGAAACCGTAGATTAGTCATGGTACATTGTGAGGATTGTAGGAAAGTTGGAGTAATGTCGCATCCCTTACAGGATAAATGCAAGAAAGTACATGGCCAGAAGAACAATAAAACAAGTTTGAGGTAACCCTAAATTTGGGGCCGCAGAGATCTGTAACGAAGGCTAGGATATTAGTTAAGAAAATGCCCAGAACCGTGGTTGCTTATAGGCTAAGTGGAAAATTCCTCAAGTAGATAGATTGCTAAGGTTGGAGTGTTGTTTGTGATGGTTTGGGCAAAAATTTTGATATACCCTAGTTCAGCCTTCTTCCTATACAGGGAGCCATCCTATGGTCTGTCCAAATCTCAGTGAAAGAAAATTGCCGAGATCTGCAATGAATGAAAAGGGTCGAGACCCTAGAAAGGGAGGCAGATAACTCTTTGTCGTGGGTAGAAGTTTGAGAGGGAATGACAGCGAGAAGTGTGATGTAGTAAAGGAAAAGAGGTATGTTCAAAGGTTTGAATAACAACTGTAATTAGCCCCAATAAAAGGGGCATAGAACACATCTTATCATTGTTGTTGGGTTGTTTGGAATAGCCCTGGACCTGGTCAATTTAAGGAGACAAATTGCAGAAGAAAGGGCAGCCTTGGAAGCCCTAGATTAGTCGTGATACGCCGTGAGGATTAGTGGAAAGTTGGTGTAACGCCGCATGCCTTAGAGGACCAATGAACCAAGTACAGGGTTGGAAGAAGGGTACTGCAGGTGTGAGGTAAGCCCAGATTTGGGGCCGTAGAGATCTTTAGCAAGGCCTGGATATCAGTCAATAAAATGGCCAGCACTGTGGTCGCTTGGAGGCTAAGTGGCAACGTCCTAAAGGAGATAAATTACTAAGGTTGGAGGGTTGTTGGGGCTTCTTCATATGCAGGGATCCATCCTATGGTCTATCCAAATATCGGTGAGAGAATAGTCGAGATCTGTGATGAATGAAGACGATCGAGACCCTAGAAATGGAGGCAGATGAGTCTTTGTTGTGGGTAGAAGTTTTAGATGACACAATGTTGGTGCGTTGTTTAGAATAGCCCTAGATTTGGAAAATTTAAAGAGACAAATTGCAGAAGAAAGGGCAGCCTGGAAACCCTAGATTAGTCATGGTGTTGACTGTGTATGGGTAATTTTGCAAGCCCTTTACAACGCATCTTATCACTGTTGATGGGTTGTTTGGAATACCCTTCGATCTGGACAATTTAAGGAGACAAATTGCGAAAGAATAGTCAATCTTGGAAGCCCTAGATTAGTCATGGTGTTCACTGTGTATGGGTAATTTTCGAAGCCCCAAGGGTTGAGGTCTGAAGGATTAAAGGTCGGCCAAGAGGGCTAGAACTAGTGTGCCCTAAGAGTAGCATTCTGGAGCATCCAGGATGTTGAAAAATGGGTAGCCTAGAAGACTTCAAGTGCAACGTTCATGAAAGGAATCAATGGGTTGTTAGGAGGCACAGTAATGGAGAACTAGTTCAGCTTATGAAAGATATATCGTTGTGCAAAAAGAAAATAGTTCAGTGTACTAAATGACAATAGTATTTTGTAGGAGAAAAGTATGGCTCACCCATCCTTTGTGCCAAGTTTGTAGAATTTCTAGTGTATCTTCACCACTGGAACTTTGTAGAATATACAATTGTAGTCGTTCGCTACATAAAGAAGATCAATATAGTTGATTATGAGAACATTGATAACATAATAAATTCAATAATAAACAAGTGGAGCCACAAATTAGCAAAATATACTTTTAAGTGAAATGCGCTGCATATAGGTATGTTCACTCACCTTCATTTATGAACAAAAACCTCCATTTTCTTTGTCTGCTTCCTTCATTTCGTTCTCTGTCTGGTTCATTGCTTTTTCCACACCCAACAAATGAAACCAATACCAAATGACAAAAAACGTAAAAATAAAGGAAAACGAGTACAACAAACCCAACAAATAAAACCAAGACAAATGTACAAAAATTAAGCCAAAAAAAAAAAATACAAGAAAATAAGTACAACTCAAAGCATGGCCATGCTCAAACTCCAAAAACAAAACATGCAAACAAGAACAAAGACAAATTGCAAATATCCCCTTTCCACATCATCTCTCCTACAATGTGCTCTCATCTGTTGACAGGAAAAAAAAGTGGGTTTAATAAGGTTAAAATATACAAACAATTAATAATCGTAAGCATATTTCAAAACCAATAATTATTCATAATAGGAAATGCACCTCCTTTATAGTTTGTTTTATAACGATGGACAATCTCTTTTGTATTCCACTTGCTCGTGCTCATCAAAACAAGCCATCTACAATAGATACAAAATAAGATATTAGAATTGTTATATAAGTTAAATTAAAGTGTTGAACACAATAATTGATCGTAAAAAGAAACACACCTTTCTTTAAGATTGTTATATAAAAGGGGAGAGTCCATTTTCTATTTCCTGTATTCATGCTCAATGGAACAAGCCATTTGCACTAGATATACAATAAAATATTAGATTTCTAATACCATTTAAACTAGAGAACTTGAAGGTATGCACTTGTCATGCAAATTAGTTCAAGTCTACTTATATTCTATGATATATCTCAAAAAAATATAAATTTTATAAACTACATGTACTAGAGCCATAAATTAATCATACACATACCTGTTCGCCCTCAGCTAATGTTATAGCAACAACAGCCATGAAAAATAAGCCCCTGAAATTGTGAACCTCAATATAACATATCGCTTTATTCCGTATCAAAGTTCCTGGAAAATCTCACAACCATTAACAAGATCATACTACCCTAAAGACACGACAAAAAGATAAATCGATTCGAAAAATCAATTATTTTAGTCGATTAAAGAACAAAATTCTGATGCAGGAGAAAAATATGCTCACCAATCGCCCAAGCTGCGTTGGCAGAATGTCTAGGATATCTTTCCCTTGACCTCCATAGACTATACAATTGTGGTTGCTCATTACACAAAGCAGATCGATATAGTTGAGTGTGAGGCCACATACAAAACATATAATAAATTGAAAAGCAAGCAAATGGATTCAAAAATGAGCAAAAGATAATTGTGAGTGAAATGCATTGCATATAGTTAGGGTGATTCACCTTCATTTATGAATAAAAACCTCCATCTTATCTCTTTGATTTTCTCTTCTTGTTGCCTTCATTTCCTATTGCACATTCAATAAACAAAACCAAGACAAGAAATGAGTAAACAAAAAGCATGGCTATGCTCAAACTCAACAAAAACAAAACATGTAGAAACAAACATAAAATTGCAAACTTCCCCTTCGCACATTATCTCCACTGCAATCACCTCTCCTCCGCCGAAAAGAGAAAAAAGTGGGGTGAATAACATTAATATCCACACAGATAGTAATGGTAAGCATATTTCAAAGCCAATAATTGTTCAGAATAGCAAACACACCTCCTCTAGGGTTTTTTGTATAACGATAAATACTCCATTTTGTATTCCACTTACTCGTGCTCACCAAAACAAGACATCTACAACAGATACGTAATAAGATATTATAATCTATATACAAAACATGACATCTACAACACATACATAATAGGATATTAGAACCCATATACAATTTAAACTAGAGAATTGAGTGGAATAATTAATCATGACATGAAACATACTTGTCTTTGAGCTTTGTTATATAAAAGAAGATAATCCAATTTGTATTTCATGTATCCATCTTCTGTAATGCAAAATAAACTATTGGAATTTTAATAAAAGTAAAACAAGAGAGTTGAAGGCATGAACTTGTCATCCAACTTCATTCTCGTCCATTTATATTCCACACTATATCTAAAAATATATGAATTTTCTAAACTGGATGCTAAGCTAAGTATATTTTAAATTTATTGAACACCCAAAATCATAGAGGTCACAAGGTAGTAGTGTTTTCCATTAACACAACGGCTAATTAGTTGAAAGGTCAGTATGCCTGCTAGCTCGACCTTACCATCCTCCTCTCTAGGGTAAATTCTGTGGGGGTGTGCGTGTGTTGTGGAGCAAGAGCACATCTTATCACTATGGTTGGGTTATTTGGAATAACCCTAAATATGGACAATCATCTTATCACTATTGGTGGGTTATTTGGAATAACCCTAAATATGGACAATTTAAGGAGACAGATTGCAGAAGAAAGGGCAGCCTTGGAAGCCCTAGATTAGTTGTGGTGTTGACTGTGTATGTGTCATTTTGGAAGCCCTTCAAAGCACATTTTATCACTTTTGGTGGGTTGTTTGGAATAGCCTTAGATCTGGACAATTTAAGGAGACAAATTACGGAAGATGGGTCATTTTGGAAGCCATTCAGAGCACATCTTATCACTGTTGGTGGGTTGTTTGGAATAGCCTTAGATTTGGACAATTTAAGGAGACAAATTACGGAAGAAAGGGAAGTCTTGGAAGCCCTAGATTGGTGTTGACTGTGAAAGGGTAGTTTTGGAAGCCCGAAGGGTTGAGCATTGAAGGATGAAAGGGAAGCCAAGAAGGCTAGATTTGTTGTGCCCTAGGGATAGCATTTTGAGGCATTGAGGACATTGACAAGAGGGTAGTCTAGAAGAACTAGTGTAAAACGTTCATGAAAGGAATCGGTGGGCTATTAGGAGGAAGAGTAATGCAGCCGTACTTGAGCGTATTAAAGGTGCCATATGGTTGACAAGAGGGCAGATCCAAAATAGCCAAGGAAGAAACTTCATAATGGAGCTAGAAGGCTGCTAGTGGGCAAATCCGTCAGCTAATGTTCAACAACACAAAAGGAGTTGTGATCATTGACAGTGGCAGCTGAAGATGCAAGTGCAGTGATCAATAGATTGGGAAGCAAGAGGACCCACCAGATGTGTTCAAAGGTTTGAATAAGCCCCAAGAATAGGGATATGGAATGCATCTTATCATTGTTGGTGGGTTGTTTGGAATAGTCGTAGATATGGACAATTTAAGGAGACAAATTGCAGAAGAAAGGGCATCCTTCGAAACCGTAGATTAGTCGTGGTACATTGTGAGGATTTGAGGAAAGTTGGAGTAACACCGCATGCCTTAGCGAACAAATGCAAGAAAGTACATGGCTAGAAGAACAGTACCACAGGTCTGAGGTAGCCCTAAATTTGGGGCCACAGAGATATGTAACGAGGGCTAGGATATCAGTCAAGAAAATGCCTAGAACCGTGGTTGCTTATAGGCTAAGTGGAAAATTCCTCAAATAGATAGATTGCTAAGGTTGGAGGGATGTTTGTGACGGTTTGGGAAACGATTTTGATATACCCTAGTTCAGGCTTCTTCCTATGCAGGGAGCCATCCTATGGTCTGTCCAAATCTCAGTGAAAGAAAATTACCGAGATCTGCGACGAATGAAAAGGGTTGAGACCCTAGAAAGGGAGGCGAATAACTCTTTGTCGTGGACAGAAGTTTGAGATGGAATGACAACGAGAAGGGTGATGTAGTAAAGGAAAAGAGGTATGTTCAAAGGTTTGAATAATAGTTGCAATTAGCCCCAATAAAAGGGACATAAAACACATCTTATCATTGTTGTTCGGTTGTTTGCAATAGCCCTAGACCTTGACAACTTAAGGAGACAAATTGCAGAAGAAAGGGCAGCCTTGGAAGCCCTAGATTAGTTGCAGTACACCGTGAGGATTAGTGGAAAGTTGGAGTAACGCTGCATGCCTTAGAGAACCAACGCAACAAGTACATGGTTGGAAGAAGGGTACCGCAGGTGTGAGGTAAGCCCAGATTTGGGGCCGCAGAGATCTTTAGCAAGGCCTAGATATCAGTCAATAAAATGGCCAAAACTGTGGTCCCTTGGAGGCTAAGTGGCAACGTCCTCAAGGAGATAAATTGCTAAGGTTGGAGGGTTGTTGGGCCTTCTTCATATGCAAGGTTCCATCCTATGGTCTATCCAAATCTCAATGAGAGAATAGTTGAAATCAGTGATGAATGAATACGGTCGAGACCCTAGAAATGGAGGCAGATGAGTCTTTGTTGTGGGTAGAAGTTTGAGATGACACAGTGTTGGTGCATTGTTTAGAATAGCCCTAGATCTGGAAAATTTAAGGAGACAAATTGCAGAAGAAAGTGCAGCCTGGAAACCCTAGATTAGTCATGGTGTTGACTGTGTTTGGGTAAGTTTGCAAGCCCTTTAGAACGCATCTTATCACTGTTGGTGGGTTGTTTGGAATAGCAATAGATCTGAACAATTTAAGGAGACAAATTGCGGAAGAATGGTCAGTCTTGGAAGCCCTAGATTAGTCATGGTGTTCACTGTGTATGGGTAATTTTAGAAGCCCCAAGGGTTGAGGTCTGAAGGATTCCACGCTAGCCAAGAGGGCTAGAACTAGTGTGCCGTAGGAGTAGCATTCTGGAGCATCCAGGATGTTGACAAATGGATAGCCTAGAAGACCTCAAGTGCAACATTCATGAAAGGAATCAATGGGTTGTTAGGAGGCAGAGTATGGAGCCCTAGTTCAGCTTATGAAAGATATATCGTTGTGCAAAAAGTAAATATTTCAACGTACTAAATGACAATAGTATTTTGGAGGAGAAAAGTATGGCTCACCCATCCTTTGTGCCAAGTTTGTAGAATTTCTAGTGTATCTTCACCACTGGACCTTTGCAGAATATACAATCGTAGTCATTCGCTACATAAAGAAGATCAATATAGTTGATTATGAGACCATTGATAACACAATAAATTCAATAGCAAACAAGTGGAGCCACAAATTAGCAAAACATACTTTTAAGTGAAATGCGTTGCATATCAGTATGTTCACTCACCTTCATTTATGAACAAAAACCTCCATTTTATCTGTCTACTTCCTTCATTTCGTTCTCTGTCTGCTTCATTTCTTTTTCCACACCCAACAAATGAAACCAAGACCAAACAACAAAAAACGTAAAAACAAAGGAAAACAAGTACAACACACCCAACAAATAAAACCAAGACCAATCTACAAAAATTAAGCCAAAAAAAATAAAAATAAAAAATAGGAAAATCAGTATAACTCAAAGCATGGCCATGCTCAAACTCCAAAAACAAAACATGCAAACAAGAATTTAAAAAAAAATTGCAAATATCCCCTTTACACATCATCTCTCCTACAATGTGCTCTCCTCTGCTTTAAGGAAAAAAAGTGGATTGAATAAGATTAAAATATACAAACAATTAATAATGCTAAGCATATTTCAAAACCAATAATTATTCATAATAGGATACACAACTCCTTTACAATTTGTTTTATAACGATGGACACTCTCTTTTGTATTCCACTCGCTTGTGCTCATCAAAACAAGCCATCTACAACAGATAGAAAATAAGATATTAGAATCGTTATATAAGTTAAATTGAAGTGTTGAACACAATAATTAATCATAAAAAGGAACACACCTTTCTTTAAGATTGTTATATAAAAAGGGAGAGTCCATTCTGTATTTCATGTATTCATGCTCAATGGAACAAGCCATTTGCACTAGATATACAATCAAATATTAGATTTCTAATACAATTTAAACTAGAGAACTTGAAGGTATGCACTTGTCATGTAAATTAGTTCAAGTCTACTTATATTCTATGCTATATCTCAAAAAAATATAAATTTTATAAACTAGATGTACTAGAGCTATAAATTAATCATACACATACCTGTTCGCCCTTAGCTAATGTTATAGCAACAACAACCATGTACAATAAGCCCTGAAATTGTGACCCTCAATATAACATTTCACTTTATTCTGTATCAAAGTTCTTGGAAAATCTCACAACCATTAACAAGATCATACTACCCAGAAGACACGACAAAAAGATAAATCGATTCGAAAAATCAAATATTTCAGTCGATTAAAGAACAAAGTTCTGATGTAGGAGAAAACTATGGCTCACCAATCATCCAAGCTATGTTGGAAGAATGTCTAGGATATCTTCACCTTGACCTCCATAGACTATACAATTGTGGTAGCTCACTACACAAAGTAGATCGACATAGTTGAGTGAGAGACCACATACAAAACATATAATAAATTGAAAAGCAAGCATATGGATTAAAAAATGAGCAAAAGATAATTGTGAGTGAAATGCATTGCATATAGTTAGGGTGATTCACCTTCATTTATGAATAAAAACCTCCATCTTATCTCTTTGATTTTTTCTTCTTGTTGCCTTCATTTCCTATTGCACATCCAATAAACAAAACCAAGACCAAACTACAAGAAATGAGTACAACAAAAACCATGGCTATGCTCAAACTCAAGAAAAACATAACATATAGACAACAAACATAAAATTGCAAACTTCCCCTTTGCACATTATCTCTACCGCAGTCTCCTCTCCTCCGCTGAAAAGAGAAAAGAGTAGGGTGAATAACATTAATATCCACACATAGATAGTAATGGTAAGCATATTTCAAAGCCAATAATTATTCATAATAGCAAACACACCTCCTCTAGAGTTTGTTGTATAACGATAAACACTCCATTCTGTATTCCACTTACTCGTGCTCACCAAAACAAGACATCTACAACAGATACATAATAAGGTATTAGAATCCATATACAAAACAAGACATCTACAACACATACATAATAGGATATTAGAATCCATATACAATTTAAACTAGAGAATTGAGTGGAATAATTAATCATGACATGAAACATACTTGTCTTTGAGCTTTATTATATAAAAGAAGATAATCCATTTTGTATTTCATGTATCCATCTTCTGTAATGCAAAATAAACTATTAGAATTTTAATAAAAGTAAAACAAGAGAGTTGAAGGCATGAACTTGTCATCCAACTTCATTCCAGTCCATTTATATTCAACACTATATCTAAAAATATATGAATTTTCTAAATTGGATGCTAAGCTAAGTATATTTTAAATTTATTGAACACCCAAAATCATAGAGGTCACAAGGCAGTAGTGTTTTCCATTAACATGGCAGCTGATTAGTTGAAAGGTCAATATACATGCTAGCTCGACCTTACCATCCTCCTCTCTAGGGTACATTCTGTGGGGGTGTGCATGTGTCGTGGAGGAAGAGCACATCTTATCACTATTGGTGGGTTGTTTGGAATAGCCCTAAATATGGAAAATTTAAGGAGACAAATTGCAGAAGAAAGCGCAGCCTTGGAAGCCCTAGATTAGTCATGGTGTTGACTGTGTATGGGTCATTTTGGAAGCCCTTCAAAGCACATCTTATCACTGTTGGTGGGTTGTTTGGAATAACCTTAGATCTGGACAGTTTAAGGAGACAAATTATAGAAGAAAGGGAAGTCTTGGAAGCCCTAGATTGGTGTTGACTGTGAATGGGTAATTTTGGAAGCCCGAAGGGTTGAGCATGAAGGATGAAAGGGAAGCCAAGAGGGCTAGATTTGGTGTGCCCTAGGGATAGTATTTTGGGGCATCCAGGACATTGACAAGAGGGTAATCTAGAAGAACTAGTGTACAACGTTCATGAAAGGAATCGGTGGGCTGTTAGGAGGAAGAGTAATGCAGCCCTACTTTAGCTTATTAAAGGTGCCATATGGTTGACAAGAGGGCAGATCCAAAATAGCGGAGGAAAAATCTTCATAATGAAGCTAGAAAGCTGCTAGTGGGCAAGTCCGTGAGCCAAATGTTCAACGACAGAAAAGGAGTTGTGATGATTGATAGTGGCAACTGAAGATGCAAGTGCAATGATCAACAAATTGGGAGGCAAGAGGACCCGCCAGATGTGTTCAAAGGTTTGAATAAGCCCCAAGAATAGGGATATAGAACGCATCTTATCATTGTTGGTGTGTTGTTTGGAATAGCCTTAGATATGGACAATTTGAGACAAATTGCAGAAGAAAGGGCATCCTTCGAAACCATAGATTAGTCGTGGTACATTGTGAGAATTGGAGGAAAGTTGGAGTAATACCGCATCCCTTACAGGACAAATGCAAGAAAGTACATGGCCAGAAGAACAATACCACAGGTTTGAGGTAACCCTAAAATTGGGGCCGCAGTGATCTATAACGAAGGCTAGGATATCAGTTAAGAAAATGCCCAGAACCATGGTTGCTTATAGGCTAAGTGGCAAATTCCTCAAGTAGATAGATTGCTAAGGTTGGAGGGTTGTTCGTGATGGTTTGGGCAACAATTTTGATATACCCTAGTTCGGGCTTCTTCCTATGCAGTGAGCCATCCTATGGTCTATCCAAATCTCAGTGAAAGAAAATTGCCAAGATCTGCAATGAATGAAAAGGGTTGAGACCCTAGAAAGGGAGGCAGATAACTCTTTGTTGTGGGTAGAAGTTTGAGAGGGAATGACAACGAGAAGTGTGATGTAGTAAAGGAAAAGAGGTATGTTTAAAGGTTTGAATAACAGTTGCAATTAGCCCCAATAAAAGGGACATAGAACACATCTTATCATTTTTGTTGGGTTGTTTGGAATAGCCCTGGACCTGGTCAATTTAAGGAGACAAATTGCAGAAGAAAGGGCAGCCTTGGAAGCCCTATATTAGTCGTGGTACGCCGTGAGGATTAGTGGAAAGTTGGAGTAACGCCGCATGCCTTAGAGGACCAATACAACAAGTACAGGGTTGGAAGAAGGGTACCGCAGGTGTGAGGTAAGCCCAGATTTGGGGCCGTAGAGATCTTTAGCAAGGCCTGGATATCAGTCAATAAAATGGCCAGAACTGTGGTCACTTGGAGGCTAAGTGGCAATGACCTCAAGGAGATAAATTGCTAAGGTTGGAGGGTTGTTAGGGCTTCTTCATATGCGGGGTCCATCCTATGGTCTATACAAATCTCGGTGAGAGAATAGTCGAGATCTGTGATGAATGAAGACGGTCGAGACCCTAGAAATGGAGGTAGATGAGTCTTTGTTGTGGGTAGAAGTTTGAGATGACACAATGTTGGTGTGTTGTTTAGAATAGCCCTAGATTTGGAAAATTTAAGGAGACAAATTAAAGAAGAAAGGGCAGCCTAGAAACCCTAGATTAGTCATGGTGTTGATTGTGTATGGGTAATTTTGCAAGCCCTTTAGAACGCATCTTATCACTGTTGATTGGTTGTTTGGAATAGCCTTCGATCTGGACAATTTAAGGAGACAAATTGCGGAAGAATGGTCAGTCTTGGAAGCCCTAGATTAGTCATGGTGTTCACTATGTATGGGTAATTTTCGAAGCGCCAAGGGTTGAGGTCTGAAGGATTAAAGTTCGGCCGAGGGGGCTAGAACTAGTGTGCCCTAGGAGTAGCATTCTAGAGCATTGAGGATTGTTAAAATTGGCAACCAGAGCAAAACTTCATGTGGGTCATCTTATTCATGGCTGATAATATTTTTATTAGATTCCTCTCGTCGAGAGGTGTAGGATTGATATAAAGATCATCTGATTCTGATAAGTATTCATGGAGATTATGAATTTATTTTGATTATGGAATTATTATCAAGCCGACCTACAACTCATGTAGGCTCAGAAGCCCAACAGTCGCATATTTTCAAACACCAATGTTGTTTATAAATACAGGAATTTTCCTCATTTGGTCTCGCTCATCTCATCACATCTCTCTCTCTCTCTCTCTCTCTCTCTCTCTCTCTCTCTACTGCGCAAAAAAGAGTCTCTTCTCTACTGCACAGAAAAGGGTCTCTCTCACATATGTGAAACCGGAAGCTGTTGAACCTGAAGCTGCAACTGTAGATCCAAAGTTTGACCAACATTGACCATCAGATATCCTCCTTAGAACTGTGTTGTAGGTCCATCTAGATCTCCTCTGAAAGCCGCAACTTTTGGTGGTAGAATCAAGTCAATCCGACGGATGGTTTGCAAGGTATCAACTGCCCTAGTTTGAAGAAAGCTACTGAAACTGACGCTGCAACTGCAGAAGTAAATTTTGACCTGCGTGGACTAGAAGATCTCCTTATCTGAATTGCGTTGTAGGTTCATGTGAACCTCCTCTTGAAGCCGCAACTTTTGGTGGTGGAATCATGCCGATCCAACGGTCGGTTTATGAGATATTGTCTGCCCTAGTTTGATGATGACGCCGCTAATGCTGATGTTGTTGATCTAGGGTTTGTTACTGTTGATATAAATCAGATTTATTGTACTA
Source organism: Pinus taeda (assembly GCA_000404065.3). Classification (NCBI taxonomy): domain Eukaryota; kingdom Viridiplantae; phylum Streptophyta; class Pinopsida; order Pinales; family Pinaceae; genus Pinus; species Pinus taeda. The sequence goes on from APFE031434516.1 coordinate 51,165, forward strand.
TTTCTCTCTGCTGAATTATTGAAGATAAAAGAAGATTTGATCAAAGGGTTTCCCCACACATTGTGGGATTTGTCCCTGGCTAGCCGCCACATCTTGTGTCTCTTGTCTTGGCTTGTTTTCTGTCGATCGTTTAATGTTCTATCTACACTTTACTTTATGTACATGTGATTGCTAATCTGTGGAATATAATAGGAAAAAGAACTAAACTGTTATAAGCATAGAACATACCATAACTTAACATGGTTTCAGAACTGAGGTGAAGACAAAGCCCGAGCAAGAGCAAGAGCAATCACCGAAGAGAAGATTGGCGAGGCTATCCTAAAAGAACTATGGGGTCCTCAACACTCTGCCGAAGGCAAGCTTCGTGTGAAAGCTGACTATCACGGATGGAAGATGTCTATCAATCTAATCCTAGAAGATCAAGGAGTGTTGGACCATGTAAGAGGCAATATTGTTGAGCCTCCATCAAATGCATCCGCTGCTGCATGGAACAAATGGAAAACCGAAGAAGTCAAAACAGAAGATCATTCGGGACTCTATCGACAAGCACTTGGTGGTCTACATCTCTGACCTGAACACCTCCAAGGAAATCTACAATAGATTGGTGAGTTTATTTAAATTAATGATGCAAATCAAGTTTTGTTTCTTAGAAATAAGCTGAGGGAAATCAAGAAGGGTAAAGATGAGAGTATGCAAGCATACTTAAGAATAACCGAGATCAAGAACGATCTCCTATCTATTGGGGAGGCTATTACTGACAGGGAAATGGCACTCACAACTCTTGGAGGATTACCATCCAAATGGTACGTGTTTAGGACTACTCTTCTAAACAATAATGTAATTCCTGGTTTCAAGGAATTAATGGCTAGATGCATTCAAGAAGAAACAAGGGAAGAAGAGCAAGAAATGCCCATGCCTAAAGGTCCTTCTGCTGCCTTTTCTTTTCATGCTAAGAAAAGAAATAATTCCGGGACTAAATCAAAAGGAAGGGTTGGACGTAAGGGTGGAAGAAAATGAAGATGTTACATCTGCAATAAAGCAGTTCACTATGCAAGGGAGTGCCCTGATAGAAAGGACTCACACTGGGACGATGATCAAAATCCCTCTGATGGCAATCAAAGGAATGACAAATTCAATAGCAAAGGTAAAAGGAGAGCTGGGAATCGAGGAAGAGGACAACCATTCAAGAAGGCTAGAAATTCTAGGATGTATTAAATGCACCTGACCTCAAAAAGGACCTAGTGCCCATCTCAGCAATGGAAGACAAAGGCTACAAGGTAACCTTCAGCGATGGCAAGGTACGTATATGGAAAAATAATGTTAAAGATGCCTTTACTCTTGGGTTTAGTGTTGATTCATTATATCAGGTCGATGGAAGTTCGCTAGGTGTCATGTCTTATGACACATCTCTTAAGTCCGAACTTTGGCATCGGAGGTTTGCCACCCTTCATTATAAAGCTATACTCGGTGTAAGACAAATGGTGACAATGATGCCCGAATTCCGAGTAGAGAAAGAAGGTGTATGTCCAGGATGTGTCGAAGGAAAGCTCAAAAGGGGACCATTCCCCTCAAGCCAAAAGCAAGCTCTCCGATATATTATAGTTGGTTCACTCAGGCATATCTGAGGCTAGCATTAAGAGGGAGACTACTACACCACATACTCCTGAGCAGAATGGTGTGGCGGCAAGGAAGAACCGTACGATTGTGGAAGTTGTTTGGTCCATGCTACATGATCAAAGACTTCCGAAGTTTCTATGGGCTGAAACTACAAACACCGCCGTATATGTACAAAATCAATGCCCTCATCAAGCATTGGGTTCCAAGACTCCTGAAGCAAAGTTCACCGGTAAGAAACCTGATGTTTCTCACTTTAGAATTTTTGGGAGCCCTGTATATTTTCATTTGCCGAAAGAGAAAAGAAATAAATTGGGTGCATCTGGAAAGAAGGGAATTTTCGTGGGCTATGGTGAAAATATTAAAGGTTATAGAATCTATGTAGCCAGTCAAAGGGAAGTCGTGATTAGTCATGATGTCACCTTTGACGAAGATATAGCTCTCAGCAAGGTGGACAATCTTTCGACTTTGAGGAACTCTCAAGAAGCCGACACCAGGGAACCGAAAGAAAAGGATGATGAATCAATGCCTGATGTAGAAGAACCCATGGATCTGATTGATACTCATCCACATGAGCCTTCCTCTTCTAGGAAGAGGCTTTCATGGCTTAGGGGGATACTTGATGATGCTGAAGGACATGTTGCACCCTGAGGAACCTTCCGTCAAAGTAAGAAACCTAACAAGTATTAGGGATACTTGACCATCATGAGCACGATCATACAAAATGAGCCTTCATCATTCTCAGATGTCGTCAAGCATCAAGTATGGAAGGATGCTATGACCATAAAATATGAGTCTATTATGGAGAATGATGTCTGGGAAGTAGTTCCCAGACCCCAGACAAGACAATTGTTACTTCAAAATGGCTTTACAAGATAAAGCATGCTGCAGACGGAAGTACGGAAAAGTATAAGGCTCGTTTTGTTGCACGTCGTTTCTCCTAGAAGGAAGGTATAGACTATGATATTTGCACCTGTTGCCCGATATACGACCATCCGCTTGATCATATAGCCCTTGTGGCTTCACAAGGATGGAACCTACATCAGATGGATAGACTGCGTTCTTGCACTATTCGATCAAAGAAGAGGTCTATGCGGAGCAACCTGAAGGATTTGGGATTTATGATTGAAAATCTCATGTATGCAAGTTGAAGAAGGCTCTCTATGGGTTGAAGCAAGCACCCCGAGCATGGTATGAGAGGATCGATAGCTACTTGATGAAGTTGGGATTCACTAGGAATGAAACTGATCCTAACCTTTACCTTAAGGTTGGAAATGACAAGCCTCTCAGACTGGTGTTGTACGTGGATGACCTCTTTCTAACAGGTGCATACCCTCTCATTCACAAATGTAAGAGGGAGTTGGCTTCTGAATTTGAAATGAAGAACCAAGGACTTAAAGTGTGGCAGAAGCCAAGGGAAATTTTCCTATCTCAAGGAAAATATGTGGTGAAGATTCTGAAAATATTTGATATGGTGGACTGCAAGCCTGTGAATACCTCGAGGATCTTAACTTTCAGAAGTTATATGGTAGTGATGTCGGACCAGATTTGGGAAATGCCTCTGAGTTTCAAAAAAAACTCATTCGCGTTGATGTTCTTAGTGAACCTCCGTCCGAACATATGTTTTGCAGTTAGCATTGTGAGCTCATATTTGGTTGAGCCTCACTAGATTGGTGCCAAGAATCTTTTGAGATGTCTTTAGGACACAATCTCTCATGGATTGAGATACACTGCCGGAAATATGAAACTGCATGATTATTCGAATGCTGATTAGGCAGGTAGTGTGGAGGATCACTAGAACACTTTTAGTGCTGTTTCTCTTTGGATTCTGCTTCGATATAATGGATGAGCAGGATGCAGAGGTCGGTTGCCATAAGCATTGCCGAGATCGGATACATATCTACGAGTATGAACTCGTATGAAGCTGCTTGGTTGGGGAAGCTCTTCAGTGAGCTGTTTGAACACATACCACTGTGATTCTGTGTAACAACCAGGTGGGATTTGATTATTGAGGAATCCCATATTTGTCGATTGCTCCAACAGATAGACATCATCTGGGATATGGTAAGTTGATGAGCAAGGAGGCTACATCGTATTAAAATGATGTACAAGCCGATACACCTTGTCAAAGCCCGGAGGAAAGATCTAATCTGTGATTTTCCCAAACGACTTGGAGTCATCATGAAACCCTTGTACAAGGGTCCTGCATGTTGCATACATTGAGCTCTTGGAGCTCTAAGGGCTTGCAGTTCTTATTGGAGCAACATACGACCACAGGGTGACTCATCCTCTCCTGGTGGTGCGCACTAGAACAAGATGATTTGCTGTCTTGTGAGACAAGATGATTCGCTCTCTTGTGGAATAGGATGATTCGCTCTCGTGTGTAGCAGGATGATGTGTTCACCTGTGAGGCCTGGATTGATGTGTTCTCCATGGCGATTGTAGTAGGATTGATGTGTTCTCTTGTGAGGCCTGGATTGATGTGTTCTCCATGGCGATTGTAGCAAGATTGATGTTTTCTCCTGTGAGGCCTGGATTGATGTGTTCTCCATGGCGATTGTAGCAGGATTGATGTGTTTTCCTGTGAGGCCTAGATTGATGTCTTCTCCATGGCAACCTGGATTGATGTGTTCTCCATGGCGATTGTAGCAGGATTGATGTGTTCTCTTGTGAGGACAGGATTGATTAGTTCTCCTGTCGAGGCATCTACCATGCAGTTGGACTCATGGAAGAACTCTTCATCTGATCAATGAGCAGGGAAATGAAGTTAGGGACCATAGTAGTACTGATGGATGCATCGTTGTATCTACCGTACTCCCTATGCTAGGATGACCTCCATTGATCTGGGATCAATGATACTAGCCTGGGACCAGTGGTAGGAGTTGTACCATACTATGACGCTGACTTCAAGTCGGTTGAGACTGGTCTGGGACCAGTGGTACATACTCTGAGACTGACTTCGTGTTAGTGCAGTACTGGTCTAGGACCAGTAAGAGTGGTACATACTATGATGCTAACTTCGGGCCGGTTGAGACTGGTCTGGGACCAGTGGTACACTCTCTAAGACTGCGATACTAGTCTGGGACCAGTGGTAGGAGTGGTACTTACTATGAAGCTAACTTCGGGTCAGTTGAGACTGGTCTGGGACTAGTGGTATGCACTCTGAGACTGACTTTGAGTCAATGGAGGATGATACTGGTCTGGGACCAGTGGAGTTGTACTCACTATGATGCTGACTTCGGTTTGGTTGAGACTGGTCTACAACCAGTGGTACATACTCTGACACTGACTTTGAGTCAGTATGATACATCCTCGATCATTTCTTCTTCTTCATAATTCGGACAAAAGTAGAGCAGAACAAAATAATGCAAGAGCAAGAATAGAACAGAGCAGAACAGTACAGATCAGTACAGGGTAGAACAAGACAAAGCAGAACATGTAGAATAGAGCAGAGCAGGGCAAGGGTTAGACTATATAGGGCAGTGCATTTGATGGATGAATAGTAACGACTGATAAACAGATTGCAGATGAAGTTCTCCCTAGTTGAGAGGGAGTGTTAAAATTGGTAACTAGGGAAAAACTTCATGTGGGTCACCTTATTCATGGCTGATAATATTTTTATTAGATTCCTCTCATCAAGAGGTGTATGATTGATATAAAGATCATCCGATTTCGATAAGTATTCATGGAGATATGAATTTATTTTGATTATGGAATTATTATTAAGCCGACCTACAACTCATGTAGGCTCAGAAGCCCAACAGTTGCATCTATTCAATCACCAACGTTATGTATAAATATAGGAGGACTTTTCCTCATTTGGACTCACTCATTTCATCACATCTCTATCTCTACACTGTGCAGAAAAGAGTCTCTTCTCTACTGTGCAGAAAAGGGTCTCTCTCTCACACATGTGAAGCCAGAAGCTGTTGACCCTGAAGCTGCAACTGCAGATCCAAACTTTGACCAGCGTTGACCATCAGATCTCCTCCTTAGAACTGCGCTGTAGGTCCATCTGGATCTCCTCTGAAAGCCACAAATTTTGGTGGTGGAATCAAGTCAACCTGACGGACGGTTTGCAAGATATCGACTGCCCTAGTTTGAAGGAAGCTGCTGAAACTGAAGCTGCAACTGCAGAAGTAAAGTTTGACCTACGTGGACTAGAAGATCTCCTCATCTGAACTGCGTTGTAGGTTCATCTGAACCTCCTCTGAAAGCTGCAACTTTTGGTGGTGGAATCATGCCGATTCGACGGTCGGTTTGTGAGATATCGTCTGCCCTAGTTTGATGATGAAGCTGCTAATGCTGATTTCGCTGATCTAATGTTTGCTACTGTTGATATAAGTCAGATTTATTGTACTATTTCTCTCTGCTGAATTATTGAAGATAAAAGAAGATTTGATCAAAGGGTTTCCCCACACATTGTGGGGTTTGTCCCTGGCTAGCTGCCACATCTTGTGTCTCTTGTCTTGGCTTGTTTTCTGTCGATTGTTTAATGTTCTATCTGCACTTTACTTTATGTACATGTGATTGCTAATCTGTGGAATATAATAAGAAAAAGAAGTAAATTGTTATAAGCATAGAACATACCATAACTTAACACTAAATTTGCTCTTGGTTTGCAAGAGCACTTACTTTCCCTTGAGCTTTTTCGTAGAAGGGTGAGGATGCAAGCCAATATTAGCAAAACGAAAGTAATGGTTTTCTCTAACAAAAGAAAGCATAACCAACATAAGTTCTAATTTGAAGGCAACATTCTGGAAGAAGTTGCGGATTACAAATACCTCAGAATTGACTTCAACAGAAATGTAAGCTGGGATGGTTGTAGAAAGAAAAGAACTTTGCGGGGTTGGAAAGCATTTTATGCTTTTCAAAACAAGTGTAGAGAGGCAGAGTGATGGGACTGGAAAACCACTCTAGCTCTTTTTGGGCTTTTAGTGACTTTGGTGATTCTCTACGGTTGTGAACTGTGGGCTAGCAGTACATCTGAGATGCAGCGGAAACGAATTTAGAAAATTCAGAAGATTTTGATTACAAACAAATTTAAAATTAAAGTGCAGTTCCTTATGTTATCTTGTTAAGTGAAACGCTAGTTTTTGTAGCGTCAGATGTGTTCTAGCCTTGAAATTTTGTGGAAAGGCTATAATACATGAGATCTCATAAACCCATAAATTTTTTCTGGAAATTCTGCCTAGAAATTACTTAATTAGATTATTAACCAGTTTTTAAATATTTCCTAAGTCTAAACTTAGGGAATATGGTTAACTAATCAGTGTTAATTAATTCAAGGCGTGAAACATCTAGAAACCCACACGGATCGACTCCAAGATGATCCTAGCCATCGATTGTGTTTTAATCTTGGTCATTGGTGCTCCAACAGAGGATTATAAGAGGAGGTCGATGTGGTGATGGAGAAGACACTTAAGCAGTTCGATTTCATGAGCAGATTGATTTCCTGAGTAGCAGCAGTCAGTTGCTGGAGAGAGAGATAGTGAGATCGAAGTAGTGAGTGAGGGGCAGAGAAAGTGATCCGGAGGAAAGATTTACCAGATCTGGAGAGGCAACAACAAGTGAGTCGAATTACCCCAGAGACGTAGCACTGAGGGACTGCAAAGTGCTTTAGTGAGGGAAATCGATTTGGAGAGAAGGAAATTCGTTCTCAGTTGCAAAGGCCGAGAAGGAGTCCCAGAGGGTCGGAGAAACGATTTTCTCAACATCCAGAGGCAGAACGACTTCATCTGAGCCCAGTCTAAAGCAAGTTGTCTAGCCAGCTACCCATAGCAGCGGAGAGGCTAATGTAGTGCTCCAGGAGGTCGAGTTTTTGATAGGGAAAGTCAAGCCAAAGATTGCCTGTGGGAGAAGGGTAATTCCCTTGAGTATTTTACTTATATTTTCTTGATGTTTGGATTGTCAGTTGGGCATCCATAGATGTACTCAGATTTTTACTGTTGCTTAATATTAAAACCCTCAGTGGCTACACCGGTTTTCCCAAGATGGGTTTTTCAGGGGACATTTATCCAAAAATAATTATGCTACTAGCATTTCTAGCATTTCTTCCAGCATTTATTCTTCCGCAGTTTTATTTGTGTAGGTTGTAGTGTGACTTGTTCAGTATTTGCTGTAGCAAACAATAAATAAATTGTTAAATTAAATTAACAATTAGGAGAATAATTTCCAGTTACCGCAATAGGATTTCAAGTTTCCAAATTTTCACATGGTTTTAGAGCGCAGTTGATCAGCCAGAGAGCTCAGAGGCAAAGAGAGAAGGAAGTTCGCTACTCATTGTGGGTAGCAGGCTAAAGTTCCCAAGGGTTGCGCAGTCATTTTGTCAGGAGGCCAAATTACTTGAGGAGGTTCAATTTTTCTGGGTGAGGGGCAGAAAAATACGATCTTTCCAGATCGAGTTATTCCAGAGGTAGAGGGAGCAACTCAGATTTTTCGTTGAGCAGCTCTCTAGCTGGATGCAGTGTTTTTTGCAGCGATTTGCTAGAGCAGAGCCAGTGTCGAGTGGAAGGAAGAAGAGCACACACAGAGGGAAATTTTTCCTCAGGGAACTTCTAGTTTCAAGAAGTTCGATTTTCCTTGCAGATCGACAGTAATTGGGAGCAGATCTTCTTACTCCAGAAGGGAGTGCGAGTAGCAGATCCATCAGTCGAGTGGTGGGAAAGAGGGAGATTTTTTGGTTTACTTTCCCAGCTTTTGAGCTTCGCAAATTTTGTAGCTTTGCAGAAATGGCCATACAAAATTGCTAGAGGTGGTCGTGCGAGTTGGCTAGAATGCAGATCTCGGTAGCATATCGACTTCCAGTTGTTGGAGACAGGGTCCAGAGGAAATGCAAGTTGTCTAGTGCGGGTTGCAAAGCAAAGAAATGTCCTAGTAAGGGACAAGGCTCAAAAGGAGGTAATGGGGCACCAGATCTAGGAGGAGGACTATGAGACTCCAGCGTGCCAGTTGGGTAGGGTCCTTGAGGAGTCCACCTCATGGATCATTACCTGGCTACAGGGGCCCACAGTATTTAGTAGTAGGATGGATCAATGACATTTGATGCAGTCAGATGCCAGAGAGACAGTAAAGACTAGTAGAAGTCAGATGCTGGGGAGTGTAGTGCAGAGTCAGCAACAGTGCAGATTCTTCAGTGACAGTGCAAATACTAGCAGCAGTCAAAGACTCGGGTGACAATTGCATTATACTGATCACAGTTGATTCAATATTTAGGATGCTTCTCAGTTGCAGCAACAACAGATGAGAGGGAGTTGCAGTGTTGGCAATAGTATGGTAGGGTCAGCAGCAGCACAGATGCAGTAGATATCAGAGTTGCACAGCGGTTGGTGGGTAGCAACAGCTAGACATCAACAGCGTGTCAAAAGATGATGCAAAGACAGAGTGCTACTACAGGATGTGCAGTAAAGCACTAGAACACATTCCTCACTAAGAGGGAGTGTTAGTTTTTGTAGCATCGGATGTGTTGTAGCCTTGAAATTTTGTGGAGAGGCTATAATACATGAGATCTCCAAAACCCAGAAATTGTTTCTGGAAATTCTTCCTATAAATGACTTAATTAGATTATTAACCAGTTTTTAAATATTTCCTAAGTCTAAACTTAGGGAATATGGTTAATTAATCAGTGTTAATTAATTCAAGGAGTGAAACATCTAGAAACTCACACGGATCGACTCCAGGATGATCCTAGCATTGATTATGTTTTAATATTGGTCATTGGTGCTCCAATAGAGAATTATACGAGGAGGTCGATGTGGTGATGGAGAAGACACTTGAGTAGTTCGATTTCATGAGCAGGTCGATTTCCTAAGTAGCAACAGTCAGTTGCCAGAGAGAGAGCTAGTGAGATCGACGCAGTGAGTGAGGGGCAAAGACAGTGATTCGGAGGAAAGATTTTCCAGATCCTGAGAGGCAGCAGCAAGTGAGTCGAATTATCCCAGAGTGGTAGAGCTGAGGGACTGTGCAGTGCTTCAGTCAGGCAGATCGATTTGGAGAGAAGGAAATTCATTCTCAATTCCAGAGGCTAGGAAGGAGTCCCAGAGGGTCGGAGAGACGATTTTCTCAGCATACAGAGGCATAACGACTTCTTCTGAGCCTAGTGTGAAGCAAGTCGTCCAACCAACTACGCAGAGCAACAGGTTGACGCAGTGCTCCTAGAGGTCGAGTTTTTGATAGGGAAAGTCAAGCTAGAGATTGCCGGTGGGAGAAGGGTAATTCCCTACAATATTTTACTCAGATTTTCTTCTTGTTTGGATTGCCAATTGGGCATCCATAGATGTACTCAAATTTTTCACTACTGCTTAATACTAAAATCCTCAGTTGTTGCACTGGTTTTCCCAAGTTGGGTTTTTCAGGAGCATTTATCAAAAAATAACTGTGTTACTTTATGTGTGTGTGCTACCATTTTTTCCAGCGTTTATTTTTCCACAGTTCTATTTGTGTAGGTTACAGTGTGATTTATTCAATATTTGCTATAGCAAACAGTGAATAAATTGTTAAATTTAATTTACAATTAGGAGAATAATTTCTAGTTGTTGCAATAGGATTCAGGTTTTGGAATTTTCACATGAAACAAGGGTTGCTCCTATTGAGGCAATTGCTATGGTGCGAGTCATAAGGTATTTAAAGAAAATTCAGTGAATGGAAGAGGTCAGTTGGCCTAAGGTTGTGTTTAATGACATATTGTGCAAAAGAAAAAAGACTTGGATGCAGCAAAATGACAAATGGTTTTGTAAATGGGGTATTTGCTTTAGCATGTGTCCCACAAACAATAAAGGGATAAAAGCTTTTGTTATGGATAAGTTCCACAAACATACTTGGGAGGAGCTAGGGATAAAGAAGAAGACTATATTGAAGAGTTTAATCCCACTCATAATCATCAACAAAAAGCATACATAGGGGTCAATATTTCTTGTAGAGCCAAAATTCTTATTGCTCAATTAAGGACTAATTCTCATCAACTCCGCTGTGAAACAAGGCGCTAGAAAAGGCCAAAAGAAGTGTGGGAGGAAAGAGTATGTATTTTTTTCTCTTCCGGAAAAGTGGAAGCAAAAAACATTTCATTTTAGAATGCGAGGCCTTCAAAGACAACAAGGAAAGCTATGTAGATATTCTGGCAGCTAGCTCTTGCGATAATCTATTCATCGAGGGGTTTGTCGAGAAGTTGGGAGCATTTATTGTGAGACTTCATACGAAAAGGGCCGAATACAAAAACTAGATGGAGAAGCAATCTGTCCCATAGGCTATTTTTAGCCTCGTGGACGTTAAAATAATTTCATTTCATTTTGATAATTGATTGATGTGAAAAAAAAAAATTGGAGAAAGTTTGAGTTACGTACAACATGTTAGAGTGGTACTGTAATGATAAATCCATTGAAGATTGAATTCAATCCCAAAAAACCCAACTGAATAAACCCATTCATTCACTTACCTGCAGTGATTTTCTACAACTCCAGGGTTCAAATCTCTCACCAAATCAACCCAAAAACCATCTAACATATCAAAAAGCCATATAGCTGAAATATTCAGAGACCTATGCAAATCTTGACAGTGCATTTCGAAGATCTCAGAACTAAGTGGATGCCTCAGTGGATGTTAAAATAATTTCATTTCATTTTGATAATTGATTGAAGCAAAAAAAAAAATTGGGGAAAGTTTGAGTTACGTACAACATGTTAGAGTGATACTGTAACGGTAAACCCATTGAAGATTGAATTCAATCCCTAAAAACCCAACTGAATAAACCCATTCATTCACTTAACTGCAGTGATTTTCTACCGCTCCAGGGTTCAAATCTCTCACCAAATAAACCCAAAAACCATCTAACATATCAAAAAGCCATATAGCCGAAGTATTCAGAGACCTCTGCTAATCTCGATAGTGCATTTCGAAGATCTCAGAACCAAGTGGATGCCTCAATGGTTTTATCCATCCAAGCCCTCATCACCGTTGCCCTTCCCCTTTGACAGGGATTCCTCACGATTGAGCTCGTAGTTTCGTGCATATATAGCTAGTATTTTTATGCTTCATTATTAATAAACTGTACAGAATCCATAAGTACTGAACTGTCAGGACAAGGTAATTAATGGTTAAGACATTGGGCAAAAGTGGGATTTTTTTGGTTATTTTTAATTTTTTTTAAAATTGTTATCACTAACAATTCTATTTAAAAGCAGGGTACATCCACCAATTAAAAAATAAGAATTTGGATAAAAAAATTAAGAAATATTTTTTTTTTTAAACTTTAATAAACTTTATAAATTGTTTTAAAAAATTTGCAAGTTAATTGAAAGTCAAATTAATTTGACTAGTAACCAATTGCAATATAACCTGCCTTCAACAGTTATAATAAATGAAAAAGAAAATGAATTTGTTAATGTTTGTCAATTTTTTGCTGTGCTCTTTTAAACCTGACAAGGTTCCCCGACTGAATTTTCAAAATTGGTTTATACATTTATGAAAACTACCCGGGATTAACCATGTATCTAATTGCTTGCAATAATTTTTAAGTGTGTTCACATTGAGGTCTAATGTTCACCTTCTACGCATCTAACTACACTAGGATGATGCTACAGCTAGCTAGAGTAACTTAACTATAAACTTTTACTCTACTTACCTATATAGACTTATCTCTTGGAAGTAGAGTTGAAAGATCATTTCATCTTCCAATGCCCAATCTATTATAGGATTGATTGGTAGTCCGGAGATATCATTTTTCATCCAAGGATTTGGACAGGTCTTTTAGTATTTTCTTTAAATATAAAATCAAGTGTGTTTAGCCCCATTTATACGTGCCATTTGTCTTAAGATAAGCACAAATCTTCCACCTCTTTGTTTACAACTTGCTTCTTCTGGCCTATTACCTCTGCAGTCGGTCAAAAGAGAGATTCAAATCCAGCTCAGATTTGTGGAGTGGCTAGAGATTGTCTCGTATTTGGCCAAAGTTGAGAGCATAATCATATTTGTGGAACTCCTCGCTGGCCTTGTAGGTATATACTAAACAGACTAGGAATCGTACACAATGAAAATGACTTGCTTCATTGGACCTGATAGTAATGTTTGGGAATTTAGTATGACTTCCTTGCCAGGGACTACTCGATTTCCTCTGAGACTGCATCAAATGCTCGTATGACAATAGCCTCTTCTTTAAGGAAGTTATGGTATTCAATGAAGATGGGTGGTTTATGTAGTTATCTCTTGATAGAATCTCTACAAGTGCAGTTATATGGGGCTTTCTCCATATATTTTCACTTGCATTTTTTATGTCTTTCTTAACATGGAGATGCCCTAGGCATTCCGTTGGGATATTGTACATGTATTTGTGAGTCTCGTGAACTTATTTTCGTCAACTTATTTTTTGGTCTGTAGACAAGATGATTATTGAGAATTCTTAAAAAAACAATCATGTCACATGTCAAGCAAGTATATCAAGATTGAACATGAAAGGTTGCTTGGCCCTCTTTATGCATGTGTGTAAGAGAAAGAAAGAGAGACCATGAAATGAAACTAAGTGAAACTTATTATTGTCCTTGGCGACCTAAACAGTATCTATTGGACATCATCAAACACGGAGTACATAAGATTTATATATATCTCTATATAGATTTATAAGATATGCAATATGTGAATACAAAATATCTCTCTCAAATTACATTGTAAATGAATAAATTGAATTACCTATTACTTACATATCGATGAATTAATAACTGATTATGTCTGCAGGGCTGTGACATCTGCCGGTTCCTCAGAACTTATTGCAGTGTCTTCACTTTGTACTTATGATGTATACCGTACCTATATTAATCCCAGTGCCAATGGAAAGCAGATTCTCAAAGTTTCTCGGGCAGTGGTCCTCGTCTTTGGATGCTTTATGGGGGTCCTAGCAGTGGCACTGAACAAGGCTGGCATTTCGCTCGGATGGATGTATTTGGCCATGGGAGTGCTGATTGGTTCCGCGGTAATACCCATAGCTTTTCTGCTTCTGTGGAGGAAGGCGAATGCAGTAGGAGCTATAGCAGGGACAATTGTAGGATGTGTAGTGGGAATAATCACATGGCTCTCTGTGACAAAAGTGGAGTATGGGCGGGTTAACCTTGACACTACAGGAAAGAATGCGCCCATGCTTGCAGGAAACCTTGTATCAATACTAACAGGGGGGTTAATTCATGCTGCCTGTAGTCTTGTATGGCCCCAAAATTACGACTGGGAGACAACCAAGTCCATTGCCATGGTTGAGAAGGACAAAATAGACCTACCGACAGAGGAATTCAAAGAAGAAAAGCTGAAAAAAGCCAAAACATGGATCATCAAGTGGGGCATTGGACTTACCATTGTCATTGTCATTCTCTGGCCAGTACTTTCACTTCCAGCAAGGGTGTTCAGCAGTGGATATTTCACATTTTGGGCAGTCATTTCCATTGCTTGGGGCACCATTGGATCATTGGTTATCATCATCCTACCATTAATTGAAAGCAGGGAAACCATTCAGCGCGTCCTTGTGGGCATGTTTACAAATGACAGTGTGGCGGAAAGGCTTGAAGAAATCAATTCCAGGCTGCGTGCAATAATGTCAGCAATGCCAGAAGCTGAACGCCTGTATTTGCTAGAAAAAGAAAGGGCCAAGTAAGAAGAAGCGGTCCATGTAAATGATGTGTGAACATTTGTGGTTGTACCATACACAATAAGCTACATGGGGTCTTCTATATGTATATTTAGAATAGCTAGATCAAGCTTGTATGTCGTCTCTTCCTTTGGGTTTTGTGATTAAACGCCAATCCTTTTTAAGCTACAGATTTCGAAAACTCAAAACAATTCGACACATGCCATGGCCAGAGCATTAGGGGGTGAGATCCAGCTGGGAAAATACAATTTGGTTCTTTGTGGGTGCAACAGATTAGAAAGCAGTTGGGCTCCAGAACAACAGACCAACATTAAGCCAATGAGATCACCAATATATTCATTAGATCTACATTGTTCATCTCCGACGCAGATGTTTCGTTTTAATGTAACTGGCTCACTACCGATGGAACTCTTTTTAAGTAATTCGTTAAATCTTGATCGTTACAAAAAAATTCTATATCTGATTACAAAAACCAGCGTTCTTGAATGGTATACTATGGAAAATTGATTTATTAATTTTTTTTTAAAGTATTGTGAGAAATGTTGAAATAGATTTTAAAAATGAATAAATAAAATAAAATAAATATTGATGAGTTAGTCTGATCAGATTATGGTTGTGGCTGGTTTGACAACTAAAACATGATAAATTTTATCGCTGTAAAAGCAAAAATCACTATTAATCTAAAATTGAATGCATTTGATTATATGACATGAACTCATTAATTCAATTTATGCACTCTCATAAGACTAACTGTATTGCACATGCTTTATTTGCATCTAATAGGTTCTTAGATTGATGCAGCGTTCGTATATAGTAGGGGAATTGGTTGTTAAGGAATAGACTTATCTATGAACAAGAATGAAGAAAGTGATGAAGTTGTGTTAATTTCTTTGCTTTTACAACAAAGTTAACAAAATTGCTATAGGTTGATGACCGCTAAGAAGAAGAGTGATTCTAGAACTTAATGATTTCTTTAGTTTCAATGAAAGCCACATGGTTCGAGTTCAAGTTTGAGATTTATCATTGTGCATGTGTGTAAGAAGAGAGGGAGGGAGAGAGAACACAATTTCCATATATTTTATAGAAAGGTGTATAGATTATATATAGAGAGATATTGCAAAGCAAATGTTCATTTTCTTTCAAATGATGCACTTTCCTTTCAAGAAGGATTCTTGCTACTCCAAGAATTCAAGGGAGATGACCTCTTGATTGTCTCCCACTTTTCACTTTATTTTTTTTATAAATTGTTAAACATGCCTAGATGGAAAGGTCCATTTGAAAACATGACTTTAAGCCCTAGTTTTATGTACTCATACAAAAATATCCTTGTTGATCTCGCTAAAGATCGAAGATTATTTTCGGAAAATTGTAATATGTAGAAGTTTTGCTAGGGCAAAGGCTATTTGTGTTTTTTAATTGTAGCCTTGTGACAAAGACTGTATATTTTGATTTTACTATAAATACCCAATAATATATATATATATATATATATATATATATATATATATATATATATATATATAAGAGAGAGAGCGTTATACACCTTTCTATATATCCAAAATGTTTAATATATAGTATAACACACTTATATAAAAGTTAGAGCCTTATCTCATCTAAATTTGTAGTGACTTGTGACCTTTGCTTGGATATCAAATACAAAACAATTTCTCGTCAACCATTTCTCCACAAAGAAAGAAATAATTCATGGCTTGACACTCCACAGATCATAGCAAATCCTGGCACCCAAACAATGGCCTATCATGAATCATAGTAGCAATGTTGTGGAGGTTCTAGTAGTAATGGTAAGTTTGTAACTAGTCACTGAAGTTAGTAGTATGGAGTGTGTAACAAGAGTTTCCATCACATAGATCACACTACATGGGAGCGTAAAGTAAGGAGTAGCAAGACAAATATGATATCCACCAGCTTAAGGATTTCAATGTAATTAAATGTCCATAAGTTTAATTTTTTATTTAGTATGCTACATTAAAGGACGGATAGACATTTAATTATCAATAACCTTGCTAATAATAACCACTGTAAAGTTACTATTGTAAAATTGTAATTATGTTTTTATTTTATGAATAAAGACAAACTGAGAAATTAATGGCTAAATACAAATGGATGAAAGAGGAAAAAGGTTGCAATTTTATTTTAGAAAATATTATTATCCATCAGCAAGTCCTAGGCATCTAATTTGGATGATTAGATTTATTTTTGAATTATGATATTGGCCAATTAAATGTTTCCTAGAATACATGGAGTTGTCTTTAGAAGTGGGACACGAGAGCTCATTAATGAGTAGTTAGCTACCTGCCACCTGTTGATCCACACTTATGTAAGAACGCCACAAAATACAGATATAAATGTTGAAAATACAACAAGAAAATCCTAATTTAATTTTGTCCTTGAATTAAAGTAGAAATTAAATTGTAATTCCACATCTCATGACAATTTGTAATAGTTAACTAAGTTAATTTGACTTAGTTGCCTCAGTTAATTCAAGTTGAGAGCTGAACTTGAGTCATGTAGAGTGTATCCTACATTATAGGAGCACTGGTTGAGTTTATTTTAAGTTGTAATTAATTAATTCAATTTCATTGAATTAAAGTCAGTTAAACTAGTTCCAACTGATGGAGGAACTAGTAGGAGGTCAAACTATGGGGTGTTGGTTCATGTGTTCAACTAGTTAATTGATGATTCATGTTGAAATATGGCAACAAGAATATTCCAATTGAATTTGTCCTTGAATTAAATTGTGAATTAAAATCGAATTTAGTCTTAACAACTACTTGGAAATAATTAATTATTATTTATTTTAAATTAATTAGTTGGAGAAATTCAAGTTAGAAGTCTTTTTGAAGTCATGCAAGAGTTATCCCTTAAATTAAGGAGATAAGATTGAGTTATATTTGAGTTGTAATTAGTTAACTTAGTTTACAGAGTTAAGTCCAGTTAAATTAGTTCCAAAACTGTTTGAGGAACTAATAGTGAGTGAACAGTCAGTTGATGCATTAATGCACTCAACTAGTGCTACTCCAGTTAATTGAAGATTCCCTCATCAAAAACTCATGCATGTCTATTCTGAGAAAGACCCAGTTGATATTAATGTTAAAGGACAGAGTACTATCAGTTGCATGTGTTTTCTAATGGAGAAAACTCATGCATGCAGTCAAGGGTTTTCCTTGAGGATTGTGCAGTTTTGAAGGATTGGTTTTTCACTTGGTTATAGGCTAATCATCCACAAGGAACAACGCAAGGAAATAGGAGCTTGGAGGGTAGAGAGGAAGGCTGGAGAGAAGCCAAGATTACCTGTGAGCATCTGTGAGGATTGTACTGAGAGCTGGCTAGCTGTGAGAGCTAAGGCTTTGTATAATTCCTATGTATTTCCACCATGTATGATAATACAATAGTGTGGGGTTTTTAGCTGAGGCTTTCCACAAAGTATTTTCATGTGTAGTGTGCCATTGATTCTTCTTCTTCTGGTTATATTGTTCAGCTCGATCTTTAAGCTTCCACAAATTGATAGTAGAAGTAGGTTATAATATTCTACTTTGATTTATATTGCATTATCGGGTTAACCTATCACAGATTTTCTACATGGTATCGGAGCTGTGAACAGTATAATGAGAAAAGAATTCGAAGTTTGAAGTTCAGGGTTGCAGGTGTAAATCGAATTCATATCATACTTCAAGGTTGGCCAATGGTATTCTATGGCTTGAGACTCGAGTATGCCTTGGAAGGTAGCTCAAATTAAATAGCATGGAAAGATAGAATGGAGGTTGTATTAGGAGACAATGGCTTGAAGGAATTCATTGACCAAGAAAATCTCAAAGCCAGCTTCAACTAATGCACAAGAGTTGGCTGAGTGGAAGAAGTGTGTGGCGAAGGTGAGATGGATCATCCTTGAGGGAGTTCGAGACTATATTGTTTGGAGTCTCCATGGGAAGGATACTCCATTTTCAATGTGGAAGACATTGAAGGACCTCTACTAGAATAGTAGTGACCAGAGGAAATCAGCGCTCACGGATAAGCTTCGAAGAATCAAGATGAAGAAGGGCGATACTATTTCCACATATCTGAACAAGCTCACCACTTGCAGAGATGAGCTTGGCAATGTGGGAATAACTACTGTCGATGATGATATGGTGAGCCTTGCTCTCCTTGGCCTTCCAAAGAGTTGGAATAGCTACCAGGACTCTGTGAATGGAAGGGAGAAACTGTCGTATTGGGAACGACTGTGGTCGGCTCTTATGCAGGAGGAGATCAAGAGGAGCACACGAGATGGTTGTTCATCCAAGAATGATGATGAAGAAAATCTGGCCTTAGCAAGTAAGGCAAGGAAAGGGAAGGGGAAGGCTTCCCATTTCAAATCGAATTCTTCTCATGGAGGGAAGAAGGGTGACCTATCTAAAGTAAGATGCTTTAATTGTCACAAGACAGGACATTATGCGATTAATTTCCCATCGAAGAAGTCCAAGAAGGGATCCTTGAAAGGATCGGAAGGTGAGGCATTAGTCTCTCAGTTCGAAATGGACTTTACCCTCATCGCATGCATAGTGTCATCGATGATGGGTTGTGTCTGGTATCTTGACAGTGGAGCTTCGTTCCACATGACCAGTGATAAAAATTTATTCAATGCCTTGGAGGAGAAAGACCTCAAGATGCGCATAGAGATGGGTGATGACGGAAGGTATAATGTTTTAGGAGTGGGCACAATTGCTTTTCAAAGGGAGCATGGAGCTCCTCTCACCTTGAAAGATGTGATGTATGTATCGGGCTGAAGAAGAACTTGGTATTGGTCGCGATGTTGGAGGACAAAGGCTACGATGTTGTCTTCAGTAAAGGAAAGGCGTTCCTAAGACACATAGCCACGAGTCAGACCAAGAGGATAAGGATTCGGGTGAAGAATCTCTATAAACTAAAGGTAGATGATTGTGCAACATTGAGTACGAAAGTAGAATTGGTGCAAAGCCAAGACATTTGCGAGTTGTGGCACAGGTGGTTGGGTCATTTGCATCATGGGGCTTTGAAGATAATGCAACAGATATCTAGAGGACTTCCCAAAGGTAAACTTGAGCAAGTTGACACATGCAAAGGTTGTACCTTGGGAAAGTACACCAAGTCTTCCTTTCATGATCGAGACAATCGAGCAGAGGCTATCTTAGAGTGAGTTCATACTGATTTGTGTGGACCATTCTTGACGGCATCCACAACGAAGCAAAGGTATTATGCGATTTTCATTGATGACTATTCTCGTAAATGCTGGATTTATTTCATGCAGAAGAAGGACCAAACTTTCACAAAGTTTTGTGAGTTCAAAGCTTTGCTTGAGAAAGAGTCAGGGAAGAAGATCAAAGCCTTGAGAAGCGACAACGGTGGATAATATGTCTCTCAAGAGTTTAAGGACTTCTGTGCAGCGGAAGGAATTAAATGAGAGTTGACAGCACCTCATAACCCACAACAAAATGGGGTGGCCAAGAGGAAGAACAAAACTATTGTAGGGGCAACGCGGGCAATGTTGCATGACCAAGGCCTACCACTACACTTGTGGGCTGAGGCATGCAACACAATGGTCTATTTGCAGAATAGAAGCCGCATCGCATACTTGGGATGAAGACACCAGAGGAAGCTTTCTTCAGTAAGAGACCAGATGTGAGTCACTTCAGATCTTTGGCTCATCGGTATATTGCCATGTGACAAAGGATGCACAAAAGAAGCTTGAGCCGACAGTAGAGTTGGAGATATTTGTGGGGTACACTAATACACCTCACAACTATAGGGTGTACTTGCCTACTAGTCGGAGGATAGTGGTTTGCAAAGATCTCAAGCTTGATGAGTAGAAGGCCATGCGAGTTTCCCTTGAGAGGGAGCTCCAACTACAGGCTGTGGAGGAACTGTTGGTTCCCAAGGAGAAGGAGCCTCAGACTGATGCGGAGCAGCCGCATTCAGAGGTTCCAGGAGTGGAGACATCCACTCAAGCAGAGTCTTCCAGAGATGGACGAAAGCGCACAAGAGAAGTTGACAGATTGTTAGAGGATGCAAGAGAGAATGTGGGAGCACCATCTTCTCAGCATAGACAGAGGAGGTCACCTGAGAGGTACACTGGATACATGGCCCTTATTGGGGAATGTGTTGAGACCGAGCCATCTTCCTTTGAGGAAGCAGTGCAGTAGACGATTTGGGTTGATGCTATGGTGGAGGAGTATGACTCCATAGTTCGTAATAGTGTTTGGGACGTGGTTCCGAGACCGAAGAACAAGTCAATTGTGAGTTCCCATTGGATTTCCAAGGTAAAGCAAGTTGTTGATGGTAGTGTGGAGAAGCATAAGGCAAGATTTGTTGCCCGTGGCTTTTCACAGATTGAGGGGATTGACTATGATGAGACTTTTGCTCCTGTCGCAAGGTACTCATTTATCAGATCTATGTTGGCACTATCAGCACAGATGGGTTGGAAGATCCATCAGATGGATGTGAAGACTGCATTCCTCAATGGCCAGATTGAGGAAGAGCTGTACATAGAGCAGCCAGAAGGTTTTGAGACCTTCGATCCTGAGTCGCATGTGTGCCGACTCAAGAGAGCGTTGTACGGGCTTAAGCAAGCACCTCGTGCTTGGTACACCAGGATAAACAACTACTTCACCGAGTTGGGCTTCACAAAGAGTGAAGCGGATGCGAACCTATACCACATCGTGGTGAAAGGTAAGTTGTTGATCATCGTACTTTATGTTGATGATCTCATATTGATTGGTGATGATCAATTGATCGCATCTTGCAAGGAGGACCTTGCAAGAGAATTCGAGATGAAAGACATGGGTCTCATGCATTACTTCCTTGGCATGGAAGTGTGGTAGAAGGATAGGTAGTTGTTTGTGTCTCAGGGCAAGTATGCCAACGAGATACTCAAGAGATTCCACATGGATAAGTGCAAGCCCATGCAGACTCCTTTAGCAGGTAACTAGAGGAAGGAGGTTGCTAATTCAAGAGAAGTGGTAGAGGCTACTGTGTATAGGTAGCTTGTGGGTTCACTGATGTACTTAGTGAACACAAGACCAGAGTTGTGCTATGTGGTGAACCAGCTGAGTCAAGTGATGGTTCAGCCTACCAAGATGTTTTGGAAGGCAACAAAGCATATATTGAGATACCTTAGAGGCACATCTCAGTATGGATTATGGTACAGACGGACAGAGGGAGTGAAGCTACAGGGCTTCACTGATGCAGATTGGGCAGGGAGTCCATCAAATCGGAAGAGCACATCAGGAGGGATTTTCAACCATGGGTCAATGACAGTTTCTTGGTACAGTAGGAAATAGAGGTCGGTTGCACTCAGCTTGGTAAAGGCAGAATACATGGCTGCAAGTCAGGCAGCATGTGAGGCCATCTAGATGCAGAAAATCCTAGTTGGTTTGTTTCAGAGGATGGATCCAACTGTGATCTATTGTGATAATCAAAGTTGTATCAAACTCTTTGAGAATCTAGTATTTCATGATAGGTCCAAGTACATCGACATCCGGTATCATCATTTCAGAGACTGTATAGCGAGGAGGATCATGTTGCTGCAGTATATTTCGACAGAGGAGCAAGATGCTGACATTTTGACAAAGGCATTGTATAAGTGTAAATTCGAGTTCCACAGAGACAGGATTGGGGTGGCAGATAATCCCTTTCTTGTTGAGAGGGAGTGTTGAAATATGGCAACAAGAATATTCCAATTTAAGTAGTCCTTGAATTAAATTGTGAATTAAAATCGAATTTAGTCTTAATAGCTATTTGGGAATAATTAATTAATTTATTTTAAATTAATTAGTTGGAGAAATTAAAGTTAGGAGTCTTTCTGAAGTCATGCAAGAGTTATCCCTTAAATTAACGAGATAAGATTGAGTTATATTTGAGTTGTAATTAGTTAACTCAGTTTACTGAGTTAAGTCCAGTTAAATTAGTTCCAAACTATTTGAGGAACTAATAGTGAGTTAACAGTCAGTTGATGCATTAATGCACTCAACTAGTGCTACTCCAGTTAACTGAAGATTCCTTCATCAGAAACTCATGCATGTCTATTCTGAGAAAGACCCAGTTGAGATTAATGTTTAAGGACAGTGTACTATCAGTTGCATGTGTTTTCTCATGGAGAAAACTCATGCATGCAGTCAAGGATTTATCCTTAAGGATTGCACAATTTTGAAGGATTGGTTTTCCACTTGGTTATAGGCTAATCATCCACAAGAAACAACGCAAGGAAATAGGAGCTTGGAGGGCAAAGAGGAAGGCTGGAGAGAAGCCAAGATTTCCTGTGAGCATGAGAGCTGGCTAGCTGTGAGAGCTAAGATTTTGTATAATTCCTATGTATTTCCACCATGTATGACAATACAATAGTGTGGGGCTTTTAGCTGAGGCTTTCCCCAAAGTATTTTCATGTGTATTGTGCCATTGATTCTTCTTCTTTTGGTTATATTGTTCAGCTCGTTCTTTAAGCTTCCGCAATTTGATAGTATAAGTAGGTTATAGTATTCTGCTTTGATTTATATTGCATTATCGGGTTAACCTATCATAAATTTTCTACAATTCACTCATAAATAACTCATGCATGTCAGATCTGAGAGTTACCCAATTCAGATTGGAGTTCAGGGACAATGTACTATCAATTGTATAATCATCCGAATTGTATAGGTGGTGCATGCAATCAAAGGAAGGCCTATGAGTATTGCGCAATTCATAATTGTGAAATTTCCCAATTAAATATGGGTTAATTCCCAAGGGAATTGCACAAGGAAATAGGAGCTTGGTAGGCAGCAAAATTGGCTAAGTATTGGCTTGAGCTTGTCTGTAAGGCAGTGAGATAGATAGAGATAGTGTAGAGGTTGCTCGAGCTTGAGAAAATAATTGTAATATTCTCATATTTTCTGATTAATGCAATATACAGATAGTAGGGGTTTTTAGCTGTGGTTTTCCCCAAAAAAACATTGTGTTATTTGTGATTCAATTCTTTCTCTTATATGTTTCGTGATTTCTTCGATCGTATATTGTTTCCGCTGATGAGTAGAGTAGATTTAAGTCAATTGTTTTAGCATATTACAATCTGCAATTTGAATCTACAAGGACTTTCTACATGGTATCGGAGCTTAAATAACTATAGAAGAGGAGAATACGAGTTTTTCTTTTGCAGGAGAAATCTAGTTTGCAGTGTCATACTTCAGAGTTGGCAGGATGTTATTCTACGGATTGAGACTTGAATATGCCCTTGAGGGTAATTCAAACTTTATTGCTTGGAAGGACATGATGGAGGCAGTGTTGGAAGACAATGGGCATAAGGAATTCATAGACAAATATATTCCTAAGCCAGTTGATGTTCGAGATCTGGCAGAGTGGAGAAAATGTGTGGAAAAGGCGAGAAGGATTATCCTAGAAGGAGTTCGAGATCATATTGTCTCGAACCTCCATGGTAAGGAAACTCCATTTGTAATGTGGAAGGCCTTGATAGACTAGTTTCAAAACAACAGTGACCACAAGAATCTGGCACTAAAGGACAATCTTGGAAAGATCAAGATGGAGAAGGGCGACACAATATTGAAGTACTTGACCAAGTTCACCCAATATCAGGATGAGCTTGGAAGTGTTGGTGTTACAGTTGTTGAAGATGATATGGTGAGCCTAGCACTTCTAGGCCTTCCCAAGAGTTGGCACATCTACCAAGACTTAGTTAATGGGAGGAAGAAGCTACTAGAGTGGGAGCGTTTATGGTCCGACTTGGTACAAGAAGAGATTCGACAGAACACTAGAGATGGATCCCCATACAAGCATGATGATGAGAAGAACTGTGCGTTATCTAGAAAGGTAGAGAGAGGGAAGGGGAAGTCATCCCATTCCAAATCAGATTACAGTCAGGGCGGCAAGAAGAAGGACATGTTGAAGATTAAATGTTTTCACTATCACAAGTTGGGACACTATGTCACTAAGTGTCCGCACAAGAAGGTCGATAAGAAGCCCTTGGGAGGAGTGGCAGGTGAAGTTCTTTCTTTACAATTCAAGCTGGATTTCACCCTCATCGCTTGCATGGTGACATCGGTGATGGGTAGTGTGTGGTACCTGGATAGTGGAGACTCATTTCATATGACCGACAATAAATATTTCTTTAGTGACTTGGAGGAGAAGGACCTCCAGATGCACATCGAGATGGGAGATGATGGGAGGTATAGCACGACCAACATCAATATTGTTACCTTTTAGAGGGAGTTTGGTTCTCCTCTCACATTAAAAGATGTCATGTATGTTCTAGGTTTGAATAAGAATTTGGTTTCAGTTGCCATGTTGGAGGACCATGGCTACGATGTGATATTTAGCAAGGGAAAGGCTTTCCTTTGTCACATAGCCTTTGGATAGGTGAAGCGGATCAGGGTTTGTGTGAAGAACCTCTACAAATTGGATGTAGAAGACTGTGTTGCTTTGAGCATAAAAGCAGAGAAGGTGCAGAGCTGAGACATCAATGAGTTATGGCGTAGAAGATTGGGTCACTTGCACCATGGAGCTTTGAAGATCATGCAACAAATTTCTATAGGACTTCCCAAGGATACACTAGAGTAGAGAGACACATGCAAAAGGTGTACATTGGGAAAGTACACCAAAGCTTCCTTTCATGATAAAGAAAATCGAGTGCAAGCGATCCTTGATAGAGTTCACGCAGATGTGTATGGTCCATTCTCGACAACCTCCACAACTAAGCATAGGTATTATGTAATATTTGTTGATGATTTTTCTCGTAAGTGTTGGATTATATTCATGCAGAAGAAAGATCATATGTTCACTAAATTTTGTGAATTTAAAGCACTTGTTGATAAAGATATTGTAGGAAATTTAAAGCTCTCAAAAGCGATAACAGTGGAGAATACGTGTCGAATGAATTCAAGAACTTTTGTGCATCATAAGGCATTCGACGGTAGTTAATAACACCTCATAACCCACAACAGAATGGGGTGGCTAAAAGGGAGAACAAAAGTATTGTGGGAGATGCACGAGTGATGTTACATGATGAAGGCCCACCATTGCACTTGTGGGATGAAGCATGCAACACAGTTGTTTATTTGCATAACAAAATCCCTCATCGATTTCTCAGGATGAGTACACCAGAAAAATATTTTTCAGGTAAGAAGCCAGATGTGGCACACTTTAGAATCTTTGTTTCATCAGTCTATTGTCATGTTACCAAGGGTGCACAGAAAAATATAGAGCCAACAACTGAGTTGGGAATATTTATGGGGTACACTAACACACCTCACAACTATCTAGTGTACCTTCCATCCAACAGGATGACAGTAGTTCGTAGAGATGTGAAGTTCGATGAAGAGAAGGCCATGAGATGTTCCCTTGAGAGGGATCTTCAGTTACATGCAAAGGAGGAGATTTTAGCTCCAAAGGAGGAACCTCGGGATGATTTGGTGCAGCCCCATGCAGAGGAGCAGAGAATGGAAGCACCCACTCATGCAGAGACTTCCAGAAATAGAAGGAAGTGCACTAGAGAGGCTGACAGGTTGATGCATAATTCTAGAGAGAATGTGGGAGCACCCACATCACAACATAGGCAGAGGAGGTCACCATATTTGTACATTGGCTACATGGCTCTGATGAGCGAGAGTGTAGAGGTTGAGCCATCCTCATTTGAGGAAGCAATGCAACAACTAGTATGGTTTGATGCCATGGTTGAGGAGTATGACTCCATTATAAAAAACAATGTTTGGGAAGTGGTCCCAAGACCAACAGACAAGTCAGTGGTGAGTTCCAGATGGCTTTACAAGGTAAAGCAAGCAACAGATGGGAGTGTGGAGAAACACAAGGCCATATTTGTTGCCAAAGAATTCTCTCAGGTGGATGGAATTGATTATGATGAGACTTTTTCTCTAGTAGCAAGGTACTCTTCAATAAGATCTATTCTAGCACTGTCAACGC
Organism: Pinus taeda; assembly: GCA_000404065.3. Classification (NCBI taxonomy): domain Eukaryota; kingdom Viridiplantae; phylum Streptophyta; class Pinopsida; order Pinales; family Pinaceae; genus Pinus; species Pinus taeda. The sequence goes on from APFE031434516.1 coordinate 77,335, forward strand.
AGGTGGGATGGAAGATACATCAGATAGATGTTAAGACAACATTCCTCAACGGTATGATTGAGGAAGAGGTGTATATTGAGCAGCTGAAAGAATTTGAGACCTTCAACAGACAGTCGCATGTGTGCACACTCAATCGAGCGTTGTATGGACTAAAACAAACACCCTGTTCTTGGTACACTAGGATTGCCAGTTATTTCACCGGGTTGGGATTCACCAAAAGTGAAGCAGATGCAAGTCTTTACCATATTGTGGTTGAAGGTAAATTGTTGATTATAGTATTATATGTCGATGATTTGATTCTAACAGGTGATGAGAAGCTAATAATATCTTGCAAAGAGGATCTTGCAAGAGAATTCGAGATGAAGGACATGGGGCTCATGCATTACTTTCTTGGTATGGAGGTATGACAAGGAGATGAGGAATAGTTTGTCTCTCAGGGAAAGTTTGCCAATGAGATGTTGAAGAAGTTCCACATGGATAGAAACAAACCCATTGACACTCCTCTAACAGGTAATTGGAGGAAGGAAGACGCTACTTCAGGTGAAGTAGTGGATGCTACTATTTATCGATAGCTTGTGGGTTCACTTATGCATTTGGTGAACACACAACCGAACATGTGTTTTGTAGTCAACTAGCTTAGTCAAGTCATGTCTAAGCCAACCAAACTCTATTGGAAGGCAGCGAAACATGTGTTGAGATACCTCAGAGGCACCACTCAGTTTGGTCTTTAGTACAGGCAAACAGAGGAGTGAAGCTTTAAGGCTTCATAGATATAGATTGGGCAGGGAGTCCATCCGACAAGAAGAGCATATCAAGGGGAATCGTCGGTATTGGGTCAACAATAGTTTTTGGTACAATAGGAAGTAGAGATCAATTGCACTCAGTTCAGCAGAAGCAGAGTACATGGTTGCTAGTCAAGCAAATTGTGAGACTATATGGACGAGGAAGATCCTTTTTGGGTTATTTGGTCAGCAGATGGATCCTACAGTGATTTACTGTGACAATCAGAGTTGTATCAAACTCTCTGAGAATCTAGTTTTTCATGTTCGTTCCAAGCATATCGACATCTGATATCACCATCTACAAGATTGTGTGTAGAGGAGAATCATGTTGCTGGATTACATTCCTACAAAGGAGTAGGATACAGATATTTTGACAAAGGAATTGTCAAGATGCAAATTTGAGTTTCATAGAGGCAAGATTCGGGTAATAGATAATCTCTTTCTTGTTGAGAGGGAGTGTTGAAAATGTAACAAGAAAATCCTAATTTAATTTTGTCCTTGAATTAAATTAGGAATTAAATTGTAATTCCACATCTCATTACAACTTGTAATAGTTAACTAAGTTAATTTGACTTAGTTGGCTCAGTTAATTCAAGTTGAGAGTCTAACTTGAGTAATGTAGAGTGTCTCCTACATTATAGAAGCCCTGGTTGAGTTTATTTTGAGTTGTAATTAATTAATTCAGTTTAATTAAGTTAAAGTTAGTTAAACTAGTTCCCATTGATGGAGGAACTAGTAGGAGGTCAGACATTGGGGTGTTTCTTTATGTGTTCAACCAGTTAATTGATGATTCACTCATAAATAATTCATGCATATCAGATATGAGAGTTACCCAGTTGAGATTGGAGTTCAGGGACAATGTACTATCAATTGTATAATCATCTAAATTGTACAAGTGGTGCATGCAATCAGAGGAATACCTATGAGTATTGCACAATTCATAATTGTGGAATTTCCAAAGGAACTACGCAAGGGAATAGGAGCTTGGCAGGAAACAGAAGTGGCTAAGTATTGGCTTGAGCTTGTCTATGAGGCAGTGAGATAGATAGAGATAGTGTAGAGGTTTCTCGGGCTTGAGCAAAGCATTGTAATCCTCTCATATTTTCTAATTAATGCAATATACAGATAGCAGGGGTTTTTAGCTGTGGATTTCCCTAGAAAATCATTGTGTTATTTGTGATTGAATTCTTTCTCTTATATGCTTCGTGATTTCCTCAATCGTTTATTGTTTCCGCTGATGAGTAGAGTAGATTCAAGTCAATTGTTTTTAGCATATTACAATTTGCCATTTGAATCTATTTCTACAATAAACATAAACATAGAGATGCAACAAAAATAAATCTTCATTTCATTAATATCAAAGAAAATAAATATGTTTACAAGCAAAATGGAAATAAACCAGCACAGGCTATGGTAGCTTATCTCTCAGAAGGGATATGGCAGCTACATGCCTCTGAATTGTGTTACATTGAAGCTCAAAGGCCTTTTTATCATCGAGAAACAATGGTAAACCCTAAACATCCAAAAACCTAACCCTAGGAGATGAAGTGCCAAAAGCTTGTGGGCCCCGTTGGGGTTAGTTGGAACGTCAACTTCACAGGGTTGTAACTTTGGCATACGATTTCCATTTAACTATCATAATACTTCATTTCTAAGATTTCCAAGAGAAGCCAAAAAATAATTTGCAAATTGGGTTTGCACCTTTTTGGCCCCTCTGTTTTCCCAAAAAACGTCTTTTAGGCCCTCAAAATGGCTTTGAAAGTTTAGGACCCGAAAAAACTGCTAAAAATAGTAAGTTGTACTACAATCAAGGAAACTAAAAAGAAACGGTGGGGGTCCAAGTGGAATAAGTGGGTGGCCACCAATATCCATCTAGATCAATCCTCCCCCCTTAGGAAAAAATCATGTCCCCATTATGTTGAGTGCCTCCATGAGATGGGGAAACTTTTGCTGAACTTCGTCCTTGGTGAGCCACTTTCCTTAGTGAAGGAGTTGGCCTACTTTGAAAAATCGATATAGTTAGATCCTCTGCTAGTGAGTGTTCTTGATCTGTGTGTCCATGATCTTGTTAGTCGTGGCCTGCTTGATGCAACTGTTGGAAATAATACTGAGAGGGGGGGGGGGTGAATCAGTATTATCAAATCAATATAAATTTTTCATTTCCATATTAAGATTCATATACGCTACCTCAGTTAAGGCAAATTGCATGTATATGCAACTGTGTGTAGTGAAACAAGCATATATCCATTAAACTTATGATTTAGTTAGTTGATCCTTAATGAGTGCATCAAAACATTATTAGCCATATGAAAAGTAAATAGGAGCAGTAAAACAGAACAGATCATCACACACAAGAAGCACACATGAACACCATGATATTAGGTGGAAACCCAATGTGGGTGAAAACCACCTGCTGCAAGTTGTCTCTATCTTCTTTTAATAAGAAACTTCTTTTTACAATATTTCTGTACTGGTGCAGTCTTATACCAGTACACAAGCTTCTACCTGTAGAAAGCTACAACCTTCTCTCGTTCCCAGCTTCTCCTGGAAGGGAGCTGCAACCCCTTAGCTCTTGTACTAGCCGATCCTTTACTAGTACGTAGGTGCCGACCTACTGAATTGCTCCAACCTTCACTCGTTTCCCAGTTGCTACTGGAAGGGAGCTACCACCCCCTTTGCTCTTGTACTAGTTGATGTACTAGTACGTAGTGCCAACCTACATAAGGCTACAACCTTCTCTTTCTTCCTCCAGTACTACGTTCATATAAATTTTCAGACTGGATACTCCTGAAGCACAACAGCATATATGAAGGCCACGTTTCATCCAATTTTCATACTGGACCCATCAATATCATTGAAGCACACAATCAATCAACACTAGCATCATCAATCTCTGAATCACCCAATACTGAATCACTGAAACCCTGTCAACAAACTGCAATCGCCAAAACACAAAGCATAACACAGAACTCTGCAACAATGTTTAGATCTAACTGTATCATCAAAAATCATGCATCAGAGTGCATATGCTACTTGGAAGAGCCGAACCAACGTGTATACGCAACTTTACCAAAGCAAACCAGTGTATATGTCATCAATTACTTACTTATAATTTCGCTGCATTTCCTGACTTCAGACATACCCAGATCATTACATATACAAGGATAATACATAAGTTAGCAACCAGATCTAGTCCATCAGATCACATAAAGATAACTCATTATGATCCTAATCCACTATAGATCTCATCCATCAACACTGAAGCTAAACACAATCAACCAAACTGAATATGCAGAATACTGACACCAGTAAACAGTGATCAGAACTCATCAACAACCAGAACCACCTGTAACTTCCAATATCATAGCTCATATGGTATACGCTACTTATATGTATCTAACCAACGTATGTACGCGCTTTTATCATAGTCAACCAGATACATCTGTAAATATTCATTCATGATTTGCAGCTATTCCAAACTTGAGTTATACCCAGATCATAATATTTACAGAACATTACATGCGTCAGTATACAGATCTAGACTTAACAAGATCAAACCGTATAGAGATGATTCATTCCAAGCCATTAGATCCCGATCTATCCTTAGATCTTGTTTTCCATCAACCGCTGAGATTTCTCCTTAGCTTAGATCAAGCAAGGTATCATGAACCCATAACCTGCATACTAGATCTCATACATCATCAGATATTCAAGATTTTTGAAATACCTTTGCCGAATGATCTTCTTCTCCTTTTATAGTCTTAGGCCTTACTCAATACAATGGTCCAAAACCATTTAGAACCAATACTAGGGACCCAATACTTGGGTTCAATACTTCTGACGCAATACCAAGGTCCAAAACCATAGGTCCAAATATATCGGACTAAATACCATGGATCAAAAATAAATTTTCCCACATGTACGCGCTTTTCCTTGCATGAAAGTGTGTGCATACGTATACGCACCTTTTGATCGTCTAACTTGTGTGTATACACGACTTGGTTAGGAGGAACCTGCGTATACCTCATTTTCTTACATTCTGAGAGCCTGAACTGTGATCTGCCATTTGAGTGAGTTTCCATCAAGGACAACACCTATGTCATAGAACCAAACCTGTGTCATAATGCCAACAGCAACTTGGGTTGCGCTTTGTTGGTGTCAGTTGCTCAGCAACGTTGGATGTGTCCAATAATGGGGGAAAGTATGGTCACAATCGGTCCACATTGAATATTGGGTGCAGGCCAAGGAATGGTGGAATGTTGAGCTCGAAGGCATTGTCCCTTACAACCTTGGTGATGGTGTATGACCCATATCGGAGCAGGCGAAGCTTGCAGTGGGGCCTAGCGAGGCGATCCTTCTGCAAATGTAACCAAACTTTGTCGTCCACCTAGAACTTGTGTGGCACTCGATGTTGATCATGATTTTGCTTGTACTTAGCATTGGCTCTGTCCAATATGTCATGGACCTGCTGGAGGATGTGCTGATTGCACTCAATAAAGTTGTTAGCCCAGTCAGCTTCAGATTGGACATGAGCCGAATCTATGTGAGTAGTTGCAAATGGTATGGCCACATCAATGGGACATAGTGGCTGGAATCCCAACCCCACCTGAAAAGAATTGTGGCCAGTTGAGCTATGGAGAGATATATTATCGTTGTGCTAGACATAAGGGAGACTTTCATCCCATGTGTGTGGATCCTTCGAGTTGTACATGTGCAAAATGTTCACGACAGGGAAAATTTTAAGAACCACCCTAAATTTATATGTATAATAAATGGGCTAATCCCCATGATACATAGGAAAAATGGGAGGCGATTTTATCAATAATATAATATGTATATATAAATTTTTTGGCGAATCTCACACCAGATATATTATTTGTAAATAGTGATGAGAATCTTTCACGAAATTATAAAATCTGTAAGATCTGGCAAATCTTACGAATAATAAACATTGTGAAGTCTGGTGAATGTTTTGTTAAAGTATGAAACCATATATGATAATAAGAAAACATATTCATTAAACTGTAATATACTAACATACATGTTTGGAAAAAAGAAACATAATTTTCTCTTCCTACAAACAATGTTCCAAGTTTCAGTGGTCGTGTTTGTCAAGGTTCTTGTAATACACTCTTTCATATGCTTCTATTAGTTTTGATAATATTCCACAACAATGTTCTTGTAAGTGTTGATATTGAAAACAAGTTCTGTCAAGGTAGGATAGATTAATCTTTTCTCTACAACTTTTGTCAAGCTACCACTTTTTTCAAGTTATCAAATTTCTTTCTTATTCCATAGACTCCAACTGCAAGATAAAAAAAACACATTAGTTTGTTTACCCCAACATGCCAACAATTATCAAGCCCCAACTATATTATATAAGAAAGTATTAGGTATCCCAAAGGCTTGAAGGGGATCTAATTGAAAGAAGTGACCATTGTGAGAATCCTTCCAATCAATATATGAATATAGAAAAGTAGATTTATTATTATTTTAATTGGAAATATTCAATTAAATAATAAAATTTAATTACGTCTCTCCCAATCTAAA
>APFE031434516.1:87540-125312 GCA_000404065.3 Pinus taeda
CCATACCTCTCATTTATTTATATTTTTATTAATTTACCATACCTCTTTTATAAATATGGTATTTGGCCCATAGGATTCACTTACATAAAACCTATTCTTGAAAATTAGGGCGAATATAAAGTTCTAACTCCTAATTTGAAGGGCTAAATTTACCTTTTTTACCATCTCCCTTAAAATAAGGTGGGCTATTTGAGGCGATTTGTAAAAATGTACTATGATACAAAATATTCGCCCACTAAAAATTTAAAACCTCTTAATTTTGCCTAAGGGCAAACATTCGCCCCTAAAATTTTCCATGGTTCACGATCATCTTGTTAACGACCTTTGTTTGGCAATTAGTTTGGGGGTGGAAGGTCGTGGACTTAGTGAGCTTCGCATCCAGCATCGACCAGAGGCTTGACCAAAATGTACTCAGGAGCCTGTTGTCTCGATCTGAGATAATGAACTGTGGAATCCCAAAATGTATCCACACTTGTTCAAAGAAGAGCTTAGCAGTGGATTCTGTTGTGATACTCTTCTTGCAGGCCATCAGAATGGCCATCTTAGAGAATTTGTGGACGATCATGAATATGCAGTCATTGTCATGCTTAGTAGAAGGAAGGTCTGACATGTAATCCATGAAGATAGATTCCCAAGGCCGACTAAGAGTAGGCAGAGAAGTATATAAGCCTTGCTTCTTGATTGTCAATTTGGCAATGACATAGCCAGTGTATGATCTTATGTACTTCCCAACATCTTATTGAAGGTTCGGCCAATAAAAATACTTCTGCAACACTACCATTGTTTTCTCTACTCCGAAATGTCCAGCGACCCGATTGTAGTGCGTCTCCCAAATCATCTTGGCACGTTCACTGACAGGAACATAGAGGTGTCCTAGGTGGCATAACAGTGCGCCCTGGAGGTGAAAATCTAGAACTTTCTTGCCTTCTAGGAGAATCTGGTATGTGTTTCCGAATTATGGATGACTCTTGTAAAGATGTGGCCACCCTGAAGTCTCGTGTCCACAAGGGTCGAGCATAGTGGTCAGTGCCATAATTGGTGGTCGCCCGAGACAGTGTGCAACATTATTGGTGTTTCCCTTCTTGCACTTGATGGTCAAATGGAGTTGTTGAAGATATGTGGACCATTTATGACGGCGATCATTCTGCAACTTCCCTTGTGTCTGTATGAACTACAAGGGTCGATGGTCTATGTCGATGACCATTTCCTTCCCTAGAATGTGATACTTCCATTGTCGAAAAGCCTACACAAAATAATACATCTCTTTTTCATTAGTGGGATACTTTTGGAATGTATCTAAAAGTGTTTCAATGTGATATGTCACTGAATACCTCGATTGGGTAAGAACTACACCAATAGCATAGTCATAGGCGTCTGTCTCAATTTCATATGGTTTCTACAGGTCTGGTAATGTGAGCACTTGTGCAGAGCAGAGGCAACGCTTCGAATCGAAAAATGCCCCCTGTTGGGATTCAGACCAAAAGAGATTTCCTTTCACTCTGCCCTTGGTGACTTGACTCAAAGGCCAAGTGATATGAGAGAATCCCAACATGAACTTACAATAGAAATTGGAAAGACCCAGAAAGATGCGAAGCTCTGTTAGAGTGGTTGGGGATGGCCAATCTTGAATAACTTGTATCTTGGCTGGGTCCACATGCACACCCCGCTCATCAATGATGTACCCCAGATAATGAACCTGGGTCATACCAAAAGTGCATTTCTCCAAATTGGCACACAATTTGTGTTGTTGCGGGGTTTGGAGGACCTGTCAGATATGGTGTATGTGCTCTTCCAAAATCTGAATGAAGATCAGTGTGTCGTCTAGGTACACAACAACGAATGAGTTGGTGAAAGGACACAAGATGTCGTCCATCAGTCACATGAAGGTTGCAGGGGCATTCGTCAACCCGAAAGGCATGACCAACCATTCAAAAAGGACCTCCTTGGATTTGAAGGTAGTCTTCCACACATTAGAGGGTTCAATTGGTACTTGGTGATAACCAAACTTCAGTCAATCTTGCTGAAATATTTGGCCTCCTTGAGCTGGTCGATAAGGTCATCAATCTATGGAATTGGATACTTATTCCAGACAATGATCTTATTCAACGCCCGACAGTCAATACAGAGTCTCCAGGTGTTATCTTTCTTCTATACCAACACGACTAGGCTCCCATAGGGTAATGAACTTGGCATGATGTGCCCTTTCTACAACAACGCCTAATTTGCCTCTTAATTTGATCGTTCTTCATAACAGAGTGTAGATCAGTCCTTTGGGTAGTGTTGCGCCTGGGGTCAGATCGATGGAGTGCTTGACTTCACAGTGCAGGAGTGCCCTTGTGGGTGAGGTGAAGATGTCCTTGTACTCTTCCACAAAATTTTCCATCTTTTGTTGTCGTGCATAGGAGCCGTGTCTAGAGGCTATGGGTGTGCCCACAACCTTCTTCTTTCCCTAGGGCAAATCATAAGGAAGACAAAGTTCCCGGTTTGGGAAATGATCTTACTGCATTGCTTCACAAAGATCAAAGAGATGGTGGTAGGCAATGTTACCTACGGTATCCTGTATAACTTATTTCCCACACAAATAATAATAGTGCAAGGCCTAGTCTCATACACATCATGAAACCTCCACAACTATGGTTGGCCTAATAATACATCACAAACTTCAAGATGAGCAACATCACACAATGTTGAGAATTCAATAGGGCAGTAAGTAGGTTAATTCTCTTAACTTGATAATTGTTTGTGTTACCTTTTTACTTATTAGCTTTGTTCCTTATTATTACAATGTGTAATATATCAAACAACTACCAAAACAATAAGAACAATGACATAGTATATAGGCTGCAAGCCAGGGCCAAAACCCCTCTTCTTGAGGGGAAAATTCGTAAATCTCTTTTCTTGTTATAGATTCTTCAATTGACGAATACCATGACCTAGTGACTCAGACAAATACCTTCTAAGATTAAGATCAGCTCAACCTCTAGCTATAGATACTTCGACCTCCAACTGTAGATTAGAAATTCTGGCTCACGACAACTGTTGCAACTGTTGCTACTTCTCTTGGAGACTTCGATCTCCTTTGAATAGCCTTCTCCTCCATTTGCTTACCTTTCCTTGAGTCTTAGGGCTACTAAGACACCCTAAGAGACCTTCACTTCCCTTCTTTTCTCTTCCTCTTCCAGGATTGAACCAGAGATAGTCCCATCGCAGAAACCCTAATTTTGACCTTCTCAATAGAGAGAGATCTAGCCCAAGCACTTTGACTTCTTCAACTTCCTCTTCTTCACACCCTCTTCTTTGGCTTATTCTCTTCCTCTTCTTCACATAAAATGAGTGAGTGAATGTGTAGAATGGAGGATGAGTTCCTCTCTATATATAGGCTCTTCCAAGGGGGAGACATTTCTCTTCATGTAGGTAGACTTGACAGCTCATTAGGCCGACTTGATCTTGGAGTTATTTCAACACTTTAAAGACCAAATGAATTTTTATTTACAACATACAATGTACCCATAGGGTCTTTAATATATGACAATGACTCTATAATCCCTAGAAGCTCAATGGGTTCTTGACCTATAAAATAAAAGAACTTGAGCATGAAACCCATGCTCCGATAATAATTTCTTTTCATTTTATTATTTACAAGAATACATTTCATACTTATGAAGACCGAACCTAGTTACACATTCTTCAACACATAGTACCTCATATGTGAAGGTGTTGATGTAGTAGGGAAGGCGGTGCTGCTAACTAACGCAAAGATTTCGTCCTTGGTGAAGCCACCAGATGGTGTATGACTGTAGGTGTTGTCTGGTTGATAGGCTCAATCTCTTCACAACCTCTGCTACAATAACGTTATTTTGGCTTTTGCTGTCGACAATGAATTACAACAGAGAACCCTTCACCCACATTTGTGAGTGGAAGAGTCATTCCCCCTCCTCTAGATCTTTGGGCTCAATCTTCTAGATCTTGGTGGTGGCAACAATGGCACTAGGATCCGCATCAATAATTTGCTTCCATTTTTCATTCCCCTTGTTAGTTTCTGACTTAGAGTTAGAACATGCATCTGATTCGGAAGCCTTCAACTCAATCACCAGTGACTTCTTGGCTTGACATTCACTTGTATTGTGAGTGGGGCTCTTATGGCACTTACACCATTTCATTATGTCCTTCTTTGTCTTTGTGGTGTTGTTCTTTGCTTGAGGCTTTGGTGGGTTTTCCTGGGTTGCCTTGACTTGGCTTTGTCATTTGTTCTGCGGTTTGGGTGCACCTTTCCCTTGCTTCAGAGTCGCAGATCCAAACTCTCATTTCTTATATTTAAAGTTCTGCTCGATCTTGACAATGTATCGATAGGCGGTGCTAAGTGAGGAGATGTCCAAGAACTCCATCTCCTCTTGGATGTACTTGTGTAGAAAGTTGCAGTACTTGACTACCAAATGCTACTTAGAATCCTTCATACCCAAGTTCGTGCGAAGGGTATGAAAATATTTGTGAACTCTGACACATCTTGGTCCCTACCCTGTCACAACGTGGTCCACTTTATATATTTATCTTCATAGTTCCCACAAAGTAACATTATTCCTTGATAGCATCTCAAAAATAATTCCAAGTGGGTGAAACTAAAAACACTGATGGTTCCCTCTCGTCCTTTTGTTCACAGTAGGTTTCCCACTAGTCCTTGACATGGGGGGCGGCTTTGAGGAGTGCAAAAGTAATCTTTTCCCAATTGGAAAAGTCATGAACCGAAAAATATCCTTCCAACAGATTTAACCATCTATCTATGATGTTTGCATCCATCTGGTCTTCAAACATGGGAATGTCAAAGTTGACTTGTACATTTAAAAGAGTGGTGCCTCCAAAGTGGCTGTTAGATGAAGATATGTCACCTATGGGTAACTGCCGAAGGATTTGGGCAAAGTTATCCATCATAGCGTTCCTCTGTCGCTCGAGGGATTACTCGAGCAATATTTTCAAAGGATCTCCTGCTCCCTCGTCTTTCTTTCTTCCCCCATGGGAGGTCATCAGGGTTTGTGAGGTTGGTCTTGCAAAGGTTCAACCAATTCTAGCCCTAACTCCTTATACCCTGACCTTGTCGGGGACATTCAAAGAAAAACAAAGAAACAACAGACCACTCTGATACCATTAATATGAAATTATGTAGGAATGCCACAAAATACAGATATAAATATAAACACATAGACGCAGTAAAAATAAATCTTCATTTCATTAATATCAAAGAACTAAAAGATGCTTACAAGCAGAATGGAAATAAACCAACACGTGCAATGGTAGCTTATCTCTGAGAAGGAATGTGGCGGCTACATGCCTCTGAAATGTGTTACAATGAGGCTCGGTGGACTTTTTATCATTGAGAAACAATGCTAAACATCCAAAAACCTAACCCTAGGAGATGAAACGCCAAAAGCTTGTGGGCCCCGTTGGGGTTAGTTGGAATGTCAACTTCCCAGGGTCATAGCCTTGGAATACGATCTCTGCTTGACTATCACAATACCTCATTTCAAAGATCTCCAAGAAGAGACTGAAAACAAATTAGATTCTAAGATTGGCACTTTTTTAGTCTCTTTGTTTTTCCAAAAAAACGTCTTTTATGCCCTCAAAATGGCTCCAGATGTTTAGGACCGAAAAACTGCTAAAATAAGTAAGGTGTAATACAATCAAGGAAACTAAAAATAAATGTTGGGGTCCAAGTAGAATATTCGGGTGGCCACCAATATCCACCTAGATCCCCTGTTGAGTGAGGTGGAGGTAGTTAATAACCATGTAGAGAATGGTAGATGGATAATATCTCTGAATAATTCTACTAGCTTTTGTCTCATAATTTCTAAAAGAGTAGATTTTGAGAGACTTAAGAGAAGCATTAAGAAATAAACTGAAGCGAAATTGTAGATTTGGTTTTTCTCAGGGGGACAAGCAAGAATTATTGTGTCATGGTTGGGAGGAGCCAAGTATTAGTTGATTATTTCCCAAAAAATTATTCAAGTTGGTATTTTCTACCTGTGTCATTTATGTGTTTGTTTGTAAATCTTCAAATTATTCCTTTACCTTAAGCAATTTTCATTTTAGAATTAGCAATGAAAATACTTATGCTTTAGAAAAATATGAATCGAAAACCATGTCTAAATATTAAGCTATATTGCGCTTTTAGATTATTATGTAGATGAAATTAAAAGAGTGTGAATGAAATACTTTGGAATTTGAATGAACAACTATGGAAGATAATTTTTAGATAAGTAATTTGGACTTTTACAATGAGCACAAACACCGAAAAGAGTTTTTTTACAAAATTTGGAGATATCAATTTTATCCTTATACAAAACAATGAATTGTAAAATGAAAAATGACCAGGAAGAAAATTTGGTAAAGGGTGTTTGATAGCCTAGTTAAGAATAAAGATATGTCCTGAGAAAGATACACACTTATGTGAAAAGTTGTAGAAGCTAAATTCCTGCAATGAAACATCGCTAATATATATACAAAGAAGCTTCTATTAATTTGTAGTTTGAACATAATTTAGGAACACAGAGAAGAGTAATAAAATAGATTCAAGAAATAGACATGGCTTATTTTTGAAGTGTTGGAAATACTGAAACGGGGGTGAATCAGTATTTTCTTTCAATTGTTATTATTACCAGTTAGATTCTTCACAATTTAATCAGAGAAATGTATAATAATAATTTTATTCAGTATAAAATAATAAGTACAATGTATAACAATTATTGACAAGCACCAACTTGGTCTTTGATGAGGCTCCGACATCTAGGGCTCCAACCCTATCTCGTCCAAGGCACTAACCTTGAGTTTAGGAGCACCAACTCCAAGGACACCAATCCTATGTTTTAATAAAGAATGTAGATAGAACTTACATGGAATGCTTCATTGTCTAAAGGAAATCCTCCTTCACTGCTCACTGTGCTATCTTCAGTTCAAGATTGCTTGACTTCATTGTGTATTTGGGTGTTAGATTTTACTGTTGTTGCTACGGGGAGATATCAATCTTCAAGGCTTCATTAACAAATGTATTTACCACAGTCATAGCTAGAAACAATACACAATCTACATAAAAAAAAATACACAGTCCATAAGGTACAACCTGTAGTTAATGGGATTATGACCCAACACAATCCGCAACTAGTAGGTGTTATTCGTAGCTACTAAGGAACTTATCCATAGCAAGGAGCGCTTGTTTAGTCCGCATTATGATCCAACAGCGTGAGGCCTAATCCATATACTTAGCTTGCAATCAATAGCATGTGACCCTGTCCAGTCCGCAAGGTAATCCAACCCAAATCAATACCATACAACCTTGTCCGCAGCTATGAGATGAGGTCTGGAATAGAGGTTGTCACCGCACTAAAATATCTTAGAAATTGTCTCTTCCAACCACCCTAACACAGTCCACAATGATGAGCTTCTTATCCGCAGTTTCCACAGGAGTATATGCCTCAATGTATAGTTCACGAGGTGTGAACTTGTTGTTCCTTCACTGTCTTATCAAGTCTGAGCTCCTTAGTTATAATGAGGTTGAGGACACTCATATTTATATACATTCTTGTACATGAAACAAAATATACATGTATAATAGATGAGACAGCATGATTTTGCTAAGGATGGGTCGGCTTACTAGACAGAGACCTTATTTAACCTTGTAAAATCTCATTGTCTCTCATTATTTGGAGATTTTTCCCAAGTAATAGCTCATTGGAAAGGTAAAGTTATGCTCTTCAAGATGGTGAAGGTCTCTTGGTGAGATTCTGCATTTAAGGTGGAGAAAAATATTATTTAGTGTGACTGGTCATTAAGTGGTGTAGAATTGGAGGTAGGGTCATTTTCCTTCTTCAACATGTCATTGCCTTCTCCTTGCCTTCTTCATAGTGCTTGACATGTCATCATGTATCATGGTCAACATTGACATCAATGAAAACTAGATTAAAAATCTCCCCCTTTTCATTGGATGGCAATATTCTTTTTCTCTCCCCCTTTGACATCAATGGAAAAAGGGTGCACAAGAACTACCCCTATCGAACTTCTCCCCCTGTCATGCGACATCTTAAGAATCTGCTTAGTGTGATGCTAGAGCAATAATCCCCATCTTTTGGCAAAGATGTTCAAATGCTTCTCGAGGAAGGGGTTTGGTGAAAAAATCTGCAATCTGCTCCTTAGTATTGATATATTCCAACTTGATGTTTTGTTCAACCACTTGTTCATGGAGAAAATGATATTTGATTGGTATATGTTTGGTCTTTGAATGCATGACTGGATTCTTTGAGAGACTGATGGCACTAGTGTTGTCACAATAGATGGTGATTGGTTGTTTAGTTTCTATGTTGACATCCTTCAAAGGTTCCTTCATCCATAGTATCTGTGTACAACAATCTACAACAACTATATATTCGGCTTCAGCTATGGAAAGAGATATAGATGATTGCTTTTTGATGAGCCAAGATACTAGACAATCTCCCATGAAGAATGCATTTCCACTAGTACTTTTTCAATCATCCACGCTTCCAGCCCAATCAACATCACTGTAAGCTGTCACTATAAGAGTTGTGCTTTTGGGATACCAAAAACCAAAGTCAGGAGTTCCTTTTAAGTATCTGAGAATTCTTTTCACAACCAACAAATGGGATTGCTTAGGAGCTAATTGAAATCTTCCCACCATTCCTACTACTTGCATAATGTCAGGTCTTGTAGCAGTTAAGTATAGGAGAGCTCTAATTATTGACCTGTAAAGAGTTGCATCTACTAATGAGGGTTCATCATCTTTGCTCAATTTGCAGTTTGTGGTCATCGGTGTGCTCATAGGTGCACTGTCTTCCTTCTCATATCTTTTAAGCATGTCTTTAAGATATTTTCCTTGAGTGTGGTTTGAGATACTTGTAGTCCAAGGAAGTAATATAACTCACCGATCATCAACATTTTGAACTCTTTTGACATACTTTGAGAAAACTCATGACTCATCTCATCATTATTGCTAGCAAAAATTAGATCATCAACATAGGCAAGAGTGGCAAGTAACTTATCCTCATCCATCTTCATGTAGAGATTACTTCTTGTCACCCCCTTTGTGAAGCTGTGTTGTTGTAGATAGTGATCCAATCTTGCGTACCAAGCTCTAGGAGCTTGTTTCAACCCATATAATGCCTTTTTCAACTTATTTACAAAGTCTTTTCCTTATGCTAGATCAAACCCTTCTAGTTGCTCCATATAGACTTCTTCCTTGAATTCCCCATTCAGAAATGTTGATTTTACGTCCATTTGATAGAATTTGAATCCTTTTGAGCAAGAAAATTCCAAGAACATCCTTATAGCTTCCATACCCGCTACCGGTGCAAAGGTTTCTTCAAATTTGATTCCTTCAATTTGTGAATAACCTTTACAAACAAGCCTTGCCTTATTTATGATGATTTGTCCATCTTCATTCATTTTTCTTATGAACACCCACTTGGTCCCAATTATATTTTTATGCTTTGGATGAGGTACCAGCTCCCATGTCTCATTTTTCTTGATTTGAGACATTTCTTCTTCCATGGATTCCACACAATTAGGATCCTTACTTGCTTGAGTAAAAGTTTCTGGTTCTATCATAGATAGGAGATAAACATCATTTTTCCTTGGTGTACTTGTCATCCTTCTTCGAGTTTGTATTCCCTCATCTACATTGCCAATAATCTACTCTTCTGGGTGATGTTTTTGGAGGAATTTCACTTTTGAAGGAGTTTGAGATGGTTCTTTTTCCTTTTGTTTTTCTTGATATTTTTCCTCTTTTTCAGGTTCTTCATTTTCTTCAATGAGGGGGTCAATTTCATGATCTTTAATTTCCTTTTTTGGAAGGGCTTCATCGATCTTCACATCAATGCTTTCCATTATTTTTCGTAGTTGATTATTCTAGCATCTGTAAGCTTTGCTCCTAGTAGAATATCCAAGGAATATTCCTTCATCAACCCGAGAATCAAATATTCCTGGTGAGTCATCATTGATCTTTATGAAGCATTTGCTTCCAAAAATCCTGAAGTATTTTACTGAAGCAGGTCTTCCTTTCCATAAATCATAAGGATTCTTCTCATTATTTGGTCTTAGTTGAGTTTGATTCAAGGTATAAACTGTTGTCCTGATTGCTTCTCTCCAAAATTTTGGCTGCAAGTCAACTGCTAGTAACATTGTCCTTGCCATTTATTGAACGGTTCAGTTTCTTATTTCAACTACCCCATTTTGTTTGGGTATTCTAGCACCAGAGAGTTCTCTTTTGATTCCATGTACTTTACATAATTCATCAAATTCTTTTGATATGAATTCTCTCTCTCTATTCGTTCTAAGACATTTAATCTTAGAATCCTTTTCATTTTCTACAAGAGATTTAAGATTCTTAAAACATTCAAATGCTTCAGATTTATACTTTATGAAATATACCCACATAATTATAGTATAGTCATCAAAAAATAAAGCAAAGTACCTTTCACCTTGGAGCACTGGAGTTTTAGTTGGCCCACATAAATCCGCATGAATGATCTCCAAAGGTTTTGATGTTGAGAACTCAATCTTGTGGTTGGTTCTAGTTTGCTTACCATGCTGACAAGGGCCACATACAACTTGATCTGGTTTGAACATCTTTGGAATGTCCCTTATTGCATTAATTTTGCTAATATTGATCAAGTTGTCAAAACTTATATGCCCCAATCACTTGTGCCATAACCAACTTTCATCTATTTGACTCAGGTAACATTTATCTTCGTGGATTTTGCTTAGGATGTAAACGTTATTTGTTGTTCTTATTCCTTTAGACATAATTTCTCTCGAGGATGAGTTTCTTATTTCACAATCTTTGGTACTAAAGACAACATTATGTCCTTGGTCACATATTTGGCTAACACTCAAGAGATTGTGTTTGAGTCCTTCTACCAACAAAGCATTTTGAGGCTTTCCTTTTCCTTAACAAAGGCAACGGTCCCTTTTCCAGTGATTTTGGCAGAACCACTTCCAAAGGGTACACTTCCTTCCTTATTGTTCAATGAGACAAACTTCTTTTTGTCACCTATCATATGTCTTGAGCACCCACTGTCAATAAACCAATGGTTTTCATCACTATGAGCACATAGGGCTAGGCCACATTTATCCATATTGAGATTCTCCCTTCTTGCTTCTCTTCTTTCGAGTGGACAATTTTGTTCACTATGTCCATAATCATTACATAATGAGCAAATTGGATCAAACTTGGTCAAAGGATCAAAGAAGTATAGGTATTGATTCGTCCTTGCTCTTTGAGACCACGTGATTTATTTGTTTGATCCTTCAATCTTGGTGTTTTATTCTGATGAGCCATGCAATGTTTAGCTTGATGACCAACATTTTTACAATAATAACAATACCCAAAAAAGATAGTTTGGTACCTGTTGTAATAACATGACTTGAATCAACATTCTTCCTTGGAGTTACTCTTTCTTCATTCTTTGGATTTGAGATGGGCCTTGGATGAGATACCTTTTCTTATTTTGGATTTCTAGAAAGTATGTTGGTATAGATTCTTGCATTATTCGTAGTACTTGATGATTCTCCTTTAAAACCAATCCCGGATTTGTCATATTGAGGTTTTTGAGCATTAAGGATATTGTCAAGTGTTTGAGAGCTCTGCTAACTCTTTCTGACTTTCTCCAATTCCTTCCTTAGAGATATTATTTCAGCGTCACAATTTTCACAGATTTCTTCCTTTTCTTTTAGCTTATTTTTCAAGAGGTCTTCCCTTCTTTTTTCTTCCTCCTTTTCTTCCTTGAGAGAAATGATCTTATTTTGTAATTTCTCATTTTCTTCAATGACACTTATTAAAAATTCATCTACCTTTCCTTCTAGTCCTGAATCATCATCATTTGTGAATGCCATGAACAATATTTCTTGGGTTCCAACATAGTCATTTTCTTCATCTGATTCATCATTACCTCCTTTGTGATGAGAGAAATTTTTGGTTGATTTCTTCTTGATGATTACAAATTCATATTCATTAGACTAATTTTGCTTAGAGAACAAATTCTTCTTATTAAACCCTTTCTTTTTGTATACCATCCTTTTAGAACCTTCCTCATCATCACTATCATGTTTATGAGGATATTTTGTAGCATAATAACCTATTCTTCCACAATTGAAACAAAGAAGAGGGTACTTACCTTTTAGCTTGGATCTTTTCTTAAGTATTCGTACAAATTGTGCTAATTCGGTTTCAGCATTGGAGTCATCATTGTTAGTATTCCATCCTTTTCTTCCTCTTGTTGATTTTGAGGCTTTGAATGCTGCTTCTTTGGAATTTGAGATTCATTTCCTCATTTCGTAGGAAGTGAGAATTCCACGAAGTTCATCCATCTTGAGAGTGTCTAGATCCTTCATTTCTTCTATAGCACTCACTTTAGAGTCAAATCTGTCAGGAAGAGATCTCGAAATTTTTTGAATAACTGTACTTTCTTCAACTTTTTCTCCTAACCCTTTAAGGGAGTTGACAAATTTAGTCACACGGAGAAGGTATGATGCAATATATTCTTTTTCATCCATTTTAAGACTTTCGAATTGTCTTCTACGACTTTGAAGCTTTTCCTTTTTAATTTTAGAATCCCCATCATATAAGGCAATCAGGTTGTCCCATACTTCTTTGGTTGAGTCACAGTTCATGAATTTTGTAAATTCAGAGTCAGTGATTCCACTAGTGATGGAATTTAAAGCTTTGGAATTTACAATGTAAGCTTTCCTTTCATCTTGATCAGTTGGAAGAGTGGAAGGGGAAGTGTACCCATTCAAAATAGAATGCCAAACTTCAGGTCTAAGGAACATTAAGTAGTAGGACATTTTTTTCTTCCAAAAACCAAAATTTGTGCCATCGAATAAAGGAAGCCTTCCTGACACTTCTTGATTTTTCATTGTGACTAAGAATCATTCTTCTAGCTGTAAGGCTAATTATGAAGAAGCTGGCTCTGATACCAATTGTTGGAAATACTAAGAGGGGGGTGGATCAATATTTTATTTCAATTGTTATTATTACCAGTTAGATTCTTCACAATTTAATCAGATAAATGTATAAGAATAATTTTATTGAGTATAAAAGAATAAGTACAATGTATGAAAATTATTTCCAAGCATGAACTTGGTCTTTGATGAGGCTCCGACCTCTAGGGTTCCGACCCTATCTTGCCAAAGGTACTGAACTTGAGTTTAGGAGCACCAACTCCAAGGACAACAATCTTGTGTTTTAATAAATAGTGTAGATAGAACTTACATGAAATTATTCATTATCTAGAGGCAATCCTCCTTCACTGCTCACTGTGCTATCTTCAGTTCAAGATTGCTTGACTTCACTATGTATTTGGGCATTAGAGTTTATTGTTGTTGCTTTGGGGAGATCTCAATCTTCGAGGCTTCATTAACAAATGTATTTACCACAGTCACTGTAGTATACCTAGGGGGGATAGTATGGGGTACAGAGGGAGGTAACCAAGAGAATAATGTAATAATGGGATGGGCCATAGTAATAAATAATACATCACATCTTGAAACAATACACAATCTGCATCAAAAAACAATACACAATCCACAAGGTACAACCCGCAATCAATAGGATTATGACCCAACATAGTTCGTAGCTAGGAGGTGTTGTTTGTCGCTAGGAAGGAAATTATCCACAACAAGGAGGGCATGTTTGGTCCGCAATATGATCCAACAGTCTGAGGCCTAATACATATACTTAGCTTGCAATCAATAGCATGTGACCCTGTCCAGTCCGCAAGGTAATCCAACCCAAATCAATACAATACAACCTTGTTCGCTGCTAGGAGAGGAGTTTTGGAACAGAGTTTGTCACCACACTGAAATATCTTAGAAACTGTCTCTTCCAACCACCCTAACACAGTCCATAATGATGAGCTTCTTATCCAAAGTTTCCACAGGAGTATATGCCTCCATGTATAGTTCACGAGGTGTGAACTTGTTGTTCCTTCACTGTCTTATCAAGTCTGATCTCCTTAGCTGTAATGAGGTCAAGGAAACTCATATTTATATACATTATTGTACATGAAACCGAATAGAGATGTCTAATAGATGAGCTGACATGATTTTGCTAAGGATGGGTCAACTTACTAGACAAAGACCTTATTTAACCTTGTAAAATCTCGTTCTCTCTCATTATTTGGAAATTTTAGCCAAGTAATAGCTCATTGGAAAGGTAAAAGTATGCTCTTCAATATGGTGTAGGTCTCAAGGTGAGATTCTGCCTTTAAGGTGGAGAATAAGATTATTTAGTGTGACTAGTCATTAAGTGGTGCAGAATTGGAGGTAGGGTCATTTTCCTTCTTCAACATGTCCTTGCCTTCTCCTTGCCTTCTTCATAATGCTTGACATGTCATCATGTATCATGGTTAGTATTGTCATCAATGAAAACTAGAGTAACAACCTCCCCCTCTGTCATTGGATGGCAATATTCTTTTTCTCTCCCCCTTTGACATTAATGGCAAAAGGGTGCACAAGAACTCCCCCTATCAAACTGCTCCCCCTATCATGCGACATCTTAAGAATCTTCTTAATGTGATGCTAGAGAAATAACCCTCATCTTTTGGTGAAGATGTTCAAATGCTTCTTGAGGAAGGTGTTTGGTGAAAATATCTACAATCTGCTCCTTAGTATTGATATATTCCAACTTGATGTTTTGTTCAGCCACCCGTTCATGTAGAAAATGATATTTGATTGGTATATGTTTGGCCTTTGAGTGGATGACTGGATTCTTTGAGAGATAGATGACACTAGTGTTGTCACAATAGATGGTGATTGGTTGTTTAGTTTCTATGTTGACATCCTTCAAAGATTCCTTCATCCATAGTATCTGTGTACAACAATCTGCAACAACTATATATTCGACTTCAGCTGTGGAAAGAGAAAAAGATGATTGTTTTTTGTTGAGCCAAGATACTAGACAATCTCCCATGAATAATGCATTTCCACTAGTACTTTTTCGATCATGCACGCTTCTAGCCCAATCAACATCATTGTAAGTTGTCATTATAAGAGTTGTGCTTTTGGGATACCAAATATCAAAGTCAAGGGTTCCTTTCAAGAACAATCATGTCAAATAATTAGACTTGCATTTTGATGCATAACGACTACAAATTGACTTTAAAACTAGAACTCACAGATACCCTAGCTGTCGAATTAAATACCCTTACCTTTAGTAGCATCGTTGACACATTGCGGGGTAAAATTCCCATGAACTCGACAACAACTTGAAGTCAGTAGGCCTCTTAGCAATAGATGTAAGAAGTTTACCACATGAAAAGAAACAAAGCTTCCACCTGTAGCATTAAGCCAACGATGGTAGAGAACCGTTAACAGTAATGGTAAAACCCTGACCATAGAGCGTCATAGTCAGGAAAAGGGAAAATGAGAAATGAAAAGGTGGAGCCGAAAAATTAGCAAGGACATTAAACCACGTACCAAACCCTAATCTATTTTTGATTTTTGATTTAGTAACAAGGCATCTGAACCATTCGATTGAATCATTAAAGTTTAATATACGTGTCAACAAGGATGCATTTCTGCCTCTATATAGAATACTCTAGAAGCCTACTGATATCACAAATATCCCTAGAACAAGCATTTAATATAACCACATTGAATATGTAATCACAGTCATAAGTCATTTATACAGCCAAGTAACACATTGTGTCATGACAAGGACGAGAGATTAACCATACGAAAAAAGTTATATATATATATATATATATATATATATATATTCAATACCTTGGATGGATTACGGTCCACATTACTTTAGATAGGATTGTAAGTGCACGATGAGAATAGCTATGAAGGTAATATTATATATATATATATATATATATATATATTATATATATATATATATATATATATATATATTAATATATATATATATATATATATATATATATATATATTATATATATATATATATGATGTAGTTGCAAATAAATCAAGAGTCACAACTTCCAATAGAATGTAACACAATAATAAACATCGGTCCATTAATTTAAATACGAAGAATATGAATAAAGGACTAATGAATAGTCAAGGTCAAACTTGGGGCCTTACAATTACAAATCTAAATGTATATGTTGATATAGATGAAATACTATTTCCAGAAGACTTTCATAAATATGTCGATAATCTTTTGTAATTAAATCAGTGAGAGATAATAAACTGTGAAATGGAATATTTAAGAAACAAAGTATTATTATTACTTTCATTTAAAAAAAAATAGAATAGGGAGGGTTTTTACAAGTGATATCAAATCTATAGTTACAACATTGGGCCTTCTTTGGGTCTTGAAACTGAAAATGGTTATACATGTCATTAACAAGTTGTGCAAAATAACTAAAGTTGAAAAATGGTGAAATAATTTAATGGGAAAATTTTTGTAGGATCACCAAGAGGTGATGTAGAACACAATACCGAGCTAGGAATGGTTGGGGTGGAACCAATAATACAGGAAGAAAAGATTCTAAAATGTTACAAGTGATAAGAAGTCTAAAAACAATGTTGAATCAGATTTAGGAAGCATCAACAATACATGATGTAGCTTGTGATATATCCAAAATTAACGTTGCATTGGATGGGAGGAAAACATGTCATTAGTAAACTATGGTTGAAGTTCAAGGTAACATCTCTGACAAATATGTATATGTACTTATAGATCCAGGTTGTACCTTGAGTATGTCTCCCTTGTTGTAGTTGAGAAGTGTAAACTTAGAAAGGAAAAATAATATAATCCTTGGTTAGTGCAGTTGGCCACGGGAACTAAAAGAAAAGTAACTAAAAATAATAAGAATTTCACCATAGATATAAATGGAATAAAAACTATCCTCAATTTGAATATTTTACCATTAGGATCTTATGATATCCTCATAGGAATGGACTGGTTAGAAGCACATAAGGTGATATTAAACTACTTGGAAAAGTCCTTTACATTTGTTGATGATGAAGGAAAAGCTTGAATGATTCAAGAGATCCCAAGAGAAATATTTTTTACACAAATTTATGTTGTACAAATGAAGAAATATGTTAGGAAAGGTTGTCAACTGTTCAATATCCAAGTACAAGATCTGTCTGAAAATAAAAACAACCATCATTAGAGAAATATCCTATACTAGAATAGTCAAAGGATGTATTTCCAGAAGGAATACCAAGACTTCCTCTAAGGAGAGATATTGACTTTACCATTGGTCTTATACCTAGTGTTGTTTTAGTTTCCAAGGTCCCATATAGAATGAGTGTTCCTAAATTAATGGAGTTTAAGATTCAATTCTTGGAATTATTGGACAAAAAGTACAAAAGACCAAGTATGTCTCCTTGGAGAGCACCTATGTTATTTGTGAAAAATAAAGATGGAACATTGAGATTATGTATACATTATAGACATTCGAATAAATGACTATAAAAAATAAATACATGTTTCCAAGAATAAATGATTTATTTTATCAAGTTAGAGGATCCTCCATATTCTTGAAAATCGATCTAAGGCTAGGATACCATCAAATCAAGATTAAGGAGGAAGACATGCACAAGACAACTTTTTGTACACGCTATGGGCACTATGAATTTGTAGTACTACCATTTAGATTGACTAATGCACCTACTACATTTATGTGCCTCATGAATAGTGTACTAAGGCCATTCCTAGATAAGTTTGTAATTGTCTTTATATATGATATTTTAGTATACTCAAAGAGTAAGGAAGAACATGACCAACATTTGAAAATGGTTCTTCAAACTCTGAGAGATAATGAACTATATGCTAAATATAAAATTGTTCATTTCACCAGCAACAAATTCATTATCTAGGACATGTAATATTAGAAGAAGGAATTGTTGTATATGCTGAGAATATAAAAGCAATTATGGAATGACCAACACCAATAATGTGGAAGACGTCAGATCCTTTATGGGCATCAGAGACTATTATAGGAGATTCATAGAGGGGTTCTCTAAACTTTCTTATCCAATCACTAATCTACAAAAGAAAGGAATCAAATTTGAATGGAGTCAAAGTGTCAAGCTAGTTTTGACAAACTAAAACAACTTTTAACTACAACTCTAATTCTAAAACTAGCTGATCCTAGTAAGGAATTTGTGGTTTTTACAAATGCAAGTAAAGAAGGCCCAGGGAAGTTTTAATGTAGGATGGTCATGTCATTTGTTATGAATCCAAAAACTTGAAATAATATGAGTAGAATTATGTTACTCATGATTTAGAATTGGTAGAAATTATTCATGCATTCAAGATTTGGATACATTATCTAGTAGGGAGAAGATTTCAACGAAGGATAGAGAATGTTAGTCTCAAATATTGATTTGATCAGCCTAATTTAAATGCTAGACAAGAAAGATGGTTATAATTTATTAGTGAATATGATTTTGAGATTACACGTATCAAAGGGAAGGAACACAAAATAGCTGATGCTTTAAGTAGAAAACTAAATTAGATTTGTGCTACATCAACAGTCAAAAGGTCAATAGATTTAATAGAAAGAGTCAAACAAAACAACTGAAAATTTTGACTTAGAATACCTGGAAATTAAGGAAATAGTTTAGAAAACTGATAAACTGGAAGAGTAGGAAGGCGATTTTTCAGTTAACAGACAATATTATTGTTGTTTAAAGGTAGAATTTATATACCTAATGATATAAATCTGAAGAATTTTGTCCTAGATGAGCTACATAAAAGACCAACAGTTGTTCATTCTGGCTATAAAAAGTTGATCATTATGTTAAGAAAGAATTTTTATTGGCCAAACATGAAAATTGAAACAACTAAATATGTGGCAAGATGCCTTGAATGCCAACAAGTTAAGGCATCTCATCAACACCCTACTAGATTGTTGCAACCACTACCCATTCCAAAATGGAATCGGGAAACCATTTCAATGGATTTTATCATTGAATTGCCGAAGACAAGGAAACAATATGATTCCATTATGGTTGTGGTGGAAAAAATTAGCAAAGAAACACATTTCCTTCTAATCAAATCTACTTTTAAGGCTATAAACATTGCAAAAATTTTCACGAGGCAAATTTTCGGACTTCATGGGGTACCTAAAGTTGTGATTTCAGATAGATATGCAAAATTTACCTTCAATTTTTGGAAATTATTATTTGAAAATATGGGAACTAAGTTAAACTTTAGTACATCCTATCATCCTCAAACTGATGGTCAAATAGAAAGGACCAATCATATATTAGAGGACATGTTAAGGATATATGTGAAATATAAACAAACTAAATGGGAGGACTATTTGCATCTAACAGAGTTTGCTTACAACAATGGCTATCAAACCTATTTAAAAATGAGTCCTTTGAAGTCATGTATGGAAGAAGATGCAAGATACCATTAAGTTGGGATCACCCTGAAGACATATTGATATTGGGTTCATACATGTTAAAATAAATGGAAGAAATAGTCAAGCAAGTTAAACAAAATTTAAAAATAGCCCAAGATTGTTAGAAAAGCTATGCGGACCTAAAAAGAACTGAAAAGGAATTCAATGTGGGATATCATGTATACTTGAAGGTCAAACCTAAGAAGAGTACACTCATACTTGGCAAGTGTGCTAAGTTATCTCCTAGATATTGTGGACCCTTTGAAGTGTTAACTAGAATTGGACATGTTGCTTATCAACTAGCCCTACCCACCAACATTAATATTCATAATGTATTTGATGTTTCATTATTGAAAAGGTATGTACATGATCCTTCTCATGTGATTGATTGGCATGTTGTATAAGTGGAACCATAGGGAGAGTTCCTAGTAGAACCACTATGTGTTATAGATTGGACGGTGGTTACACTTCGGAATAGATATGTAGTGTAGTTGAAGGTTCAATGGAAATATTTAACTTCCGAAGAAGAAACCTCGGAGTTGGAGGATGCTTTCAAGGAAGCTTATCCTTTTATGGTTTAAATTTTGAGGACAATGTCAAATTTAAGCAGGGCAGGATGTGATATCCGTCAACTTAAGGATTTCAATGTAATTAAATGTGAATAAGTTTAATTTTTTATTTAGAATGCTACATTAAAAGACAGATAGACATTTAATTATCAGTAACCTTGTTGATAATAACTACTGTAAAGTTGTTGTTGTAAAATTGTAATTATGTTTTTATTTTATGAATTAAGACAAATTGGGAAATTAATGGCTAAATATAGACGAATGAAAGAGGAAAAAGGTTGCAATTTCATTTTAGAAAATATTATTATCCATAAACAAGTCCTAGGCATCTAATCTGGGTGATTAGATTTATTTCTGAATAATCATATTGGCCAATTAAATGTTTCATAGAAGACATGGAGTTATCTTCAGAAGTAAGAAACAAAAACTCATTAATGAGAAGTTAGCTACATGACACCTGTTGGGTGAGGTTGAGCTAGGCAATAACCACCTAAAGAGTTTTAGATGGATAATACCTCTGAAAATTTTTATTGGATTTTGTCTCATGATTTCTAAGAGAGAAGATTTGGAGAGACTAAAGAGAAGCAGTAAGAAATAAATTGAAGGGAAATTGAATGTTTGGTTTTTCTCTAGGGGGACATGCAGGAATTGTTGTGTCATGGTTGGGAGGAGCCAAGTATTTAGTTGATTATTTCCCAAACAATTATTCAAGTCGATATTTTCTACTTGTGCCATTTATGTGTTTGTTTGTAAATATTCAAATTAATCCTCTACCTTGAGTAGTTTTGATTTAGGAATAAGAATTGAAAATACTTATCTTTTAGAAAAATATGAATCGCAAACCATGTCTAAATATTTAGCTACTGGACTTTTCTATTATTGCGTAGATGAAATTAAAAGAGTGTAAATGAAATACTTTGGAATTTGAATGAACAACAACTATGGAAGATAATTTTTATATAGGAAATTTGGACTTTTACAATAGGCATGAAGACAAAACAGATTTATTTTATAAAATTTGGACATATAATTTTATCCTTATACAAAGGAGTGAACCCTTAAATGAAAAATGACCAAGAAGAAAATTTGGTAAAGGGTGTTTGACAACTTAGTTAAGAACAAAGATATGTTGTGAGAAAGCTATACACTTATGTGAAAAGTTGTAGAAGTTGAAATCGTGCAATGAAACATCACCCATATATACAAAGAAGTTTCTAAGGGTGTTTGACAACTTAGTTAAGAACAAAGATATGTTGTGAGAAAGCTATACACTTATGTGAAAAGTTGTAGAAGTTGAAATCGTGCAATGAAACATCACCAATATATACAAAGAAGTACAAAGAAGTTTCTATTAATTTTTAGTTTGAACATAGTTTAGGAACACAAAGAAGAGTAATAAAAAAGATTCAAGAAATATACATGGATTATTCGTGGAAGAACGTCAGAACGGAAATAAGATAATAATTCTGAATTGGACTATTTGTGAAGAATGGCAGAACGGAAATAAGATAATAATTTTGAATTTGTCGCTAAAAGGACCTTTTATGTTGTGAATAGATTATTTAGAACATATACATCGCTAATTTGGCACATTTTGATGTATATTTTATGGATTTTATGGCCCCTACATGGAATTGATACACTATATCTTAATTCCTTTATAAGGGACTGTTAGTGGAAAGTAAAGGTGAACAATAGTAAAAATATTACTTCTAAGAGGAAGGAAGGAATTCGAAAGAAAAGAAAAATAAATATGGTATTGTTACATAACCTTTATGATATAATTAAAAGAGTAGACTCGAAGATGTAATGAGTCTAGGTATGTATTTATACATAATGATAACATAAACTAAAAGAATGATTATGGAGCCAAATTGGCCAAAAAAACATTGTATAGGGAATAGTAAAGTTCTTGATTAAATTGCATGTAGGAATCGTACATGTAAACAACAATATCTAGAGTACATGAAAAGTAGTAATAGATTCAAACATTAAAGAAGTCTAGAGAATAACAATAACATCAATAAAATATTGAACTTCAACTTCGTTAGATAATATAATAACTCTTCTCTAAGGAAA
Source organism: Pinus taeda (assembly GCA_000404065.3). NCBI lineage: Eukaryota > Viridiplantae > Streptophyta > Pinopsida > Pinales > Pinaceae > Pinus > Pinus taeda. The sequence continues at coordinate 109,580 of APFE031434516.1, forward strand.
ATTAAAAAAAATAACAAATATTCTACCAACATTAATAGAGTAGTTACTAGTTTAAATGCAATCATATATATATTATATATATATATATATATTAATAAGAAGAAGTTTGAATGATAATGGTTCATTTTTAAGATTTGCATCTCTTCTTCAAAACATAAAAATAAATATAGTTATTGTTCAGAGCTTACAACTTTGAGGGAACTGTTGAGGGTGCTGGACCCGCCAACATTTAGGGGATCTCCCGGGTATGAAGTCCCAACTAGACCTCACACCGTTTGGTGTAGGAGTCCCATCTGGTATGATGGCCCGGTTGCTATTATCTTAAACATTTGCCTAAGCTCTTGCATGTCATCACATGAGAGTGGTATACTTAGTCTTCAAACAACGAGGTTCGTGTGCTTGGTGAGTGCTTAGTGTCGTTTGTGTCAAGGTTCTTTCACTACAGAGGGAGAGGATGAGAATGAGTCTCAAGTCGAAAGGGAATAGTTCCAACTTTGTTAGAGACACACAACACAACAAGACATGCGCAACTTCCAGTGGAGTAGTCCACACAGATGCAAAAGTCACAAACACGAAGTGAATAGATAACACATATAACACCCAACAGAATAGTCCACATGAGTGTGACGGTCATTATAACAAGTTTATTAGAATGAATTTTTCAAGTGTCCGGCAGAATAGTCCCCATGGGCCAGACAACGTTAACAAATGATACAACACATTTCCAACTACATATGTACTAGAACAACCAAAATAGCTCAACTATCTTAATACAAGTTAAAGAAACATGCATTACAAGAGTCCAAAGAATAGTTTTACAAATGAATACAATACATGTGTGAAAATGTGTTGGTCTGTTAACAGGCTTCTGAATTAAGCGAAAGTTCCAAGACACATCCGTACACCATTACATCACTAACCCCGATAGCGTGGCGTTGGAGCCACTAGTCACTCCTTAAAGAAAAGACTACTATATCTCAAGGCTATATGGGAGGAGTCAAGGTGAAAGGTCCTTTGCATGTACAAATGAGGGGTATATATAGCTAAGGGTGAAACTGACCCTTGTGATTGTTCGACTTCCCTCACGACTGTTCGACTTACAGGACTCTTCGACTCACATGACTTTTTGACTTCATCTGTAGGTCTCTTGGACTTCCACGTTACATTACATTGATTACACAGTTATGACTCAAAGTAGTGATGTGGTTGAGGTGAGTCATGACACAACTCGACATGATGTTGCGGGTATGCACATGCTGGCTATGTTGCTCGTGTCGAGCTGTTGTGTTGCTAAGTGATGAGTGTGCCCATGGTGTACCATAGTTTCACCTCCACATGACAGAGTGCACAAAGTCTTCAAAGGTCTTGGTGTTCACTTGATAGTTCATGCATACACATGTGTCTCCTTCGCTTGCTACTTGGTATGCTTCGTGTGTTCGTCCAACCACGAGAAAGTCTTCTATCATGCACTCCTTGTTCATCCCGTTTGTTGTCATGCCATGTCTTATCCATGTACCTATTTCTGCAATCACTCATGATGAGACGACATTAAATCTAGAAATCCCCTAGTCTACCATGATGCATTGTCTTTCATTTCCGGGTGTAGGTGAATGGGAGAGACGACAAGGCTTTGAAACAGTGGAGATCACATGTTAGGCCGGGATGCGAGGCTTCGGGGCGTTGTCAATAGAAATTGCACAGAGGTCACTAGGAGGCTGAGATGAGCAGTCCAGAACAATAGTGACATTATGTGGGATTTGGATTTGCTGGGAGGCAGAACTGCACAATTTTTTTTGGGAAGGAAGTGCGGGCAGCAGAGGACACTGGCAGTGAAAACTGCGCAGATTTTCAAGGGAGGCTGGGAGCAGGCTGCGGGAGATTTCTGACCAACACTGCGCAAAAATTGGAGGTAGTCATGTTGAACATGTTTGCACAATTTTCAGGCTGAGCAGGGTGTCGGGCAGTTGGTGGACAGTCCAGGAAAATGAACAATTTTTAGGAGGAGCAATAGGCCTGTTGGCAGGGCGACTGACTGATAGAACTCTGCAATTTTAAGAGATAGTGTAGTGACAGGCATCAGGTGCATGTCCCTCTTTTCTACACAATTTCTTTAGTCAATAGAGGCAGGAATGCTGAGAGCCTCTGCACAATTTTTGGGAGGAGTGAAGCATGGTCAAACTCTCTGATTGACCAATGGGAGGCTTGATGGATTGGCTTGAGCACAACACAAATTGAGATGGATTCTTGGGAAACTTTTGCGCTGTTCTAGGTGACAGTCAGCTAGGTTGATTCTAGGATTACGCAGTGCAGATTTCCTAGGAGGCAGCCTCAAGCTCTGTGAAATTCTGGGCAGCATTACTTGGTCACTAGTGGCTGAGACTACGTTGTACAGCTCAGCAGAGGTCCAGCTGATGGAGGGTGGTCCGATTGACAGATCTTTGACAAAATGGTTAAGTGTGTGAGCGAGTGAACTCGTGTATACATGACCTTGCGAACACACACTCAACATGACTTGACAACAAGACATCTCGAACCAACAAGACAACATATGCTCAATGTGACTAACTGCAGGACTGTCTAATGGTGAAAGTGACAAGTGTGACACTTCGGATAGAACTTCATATGATCATGACAACACTTGCGTGAAAGTGCTTACAACATCGTGTGTGAGTGTGATAGATGTTTACATAGCGAAAAAAACTCATACACAAGCCTTCAACATCACCAGAACAAGGTCGCAAGCATGGCATAAAAATCAACACGCTGAAGATGACAATTGGTCAAGCAAGAGAAAAGGAAGCAAGACATGTAGAGGAAACACATGAAATGACTTTTTGTGTTTGCGCGCATGCATGTTATTGAGGACAGGATGATATGAAAATGAAAAGTAGTCCTGCAAACTCAACTAAGAGGTGTACTTAGAAAGGTGTTATTTACTTACTGTACTTACCCTTGAGATAATCATGCATGTGACAGAGTTTGCATGCGGTTGTGATCTTTTTCCATTACTTGGTCTCTTGGTCCTTCTCCTCGAATCCTTGGGAGTGATCTTAACATGTCACATTTTCCTATAGTCACTGAGCGATGGATCAATGCGGTTTCAAAAAAAAGTGACTGTTGCTAGGATGAGGCCATGGGAGGCCCATTTGCGCAGTTTCTGAATGCAAGATAGACAAGACAACTTGGGCAACACTGCGTAGTTTTGAGGCACAGGACACTGCTATGGGGTGGGGGTCCTCGGAGGAATGTTTTGTGCATTTTTGGAGAGAAGTGCTAGTTGCCTGATTTCTCTATGCATTTTTGGAGAGTAGTGCTGGCTGGGGTCTCTACGCACTATGGGGTTTTAGCAGGCAAGGGAGGAAGCTTGATGGTTGCAAAAGCAAAGTGCAAAATTTCGGGAAGCTGGATGAGGCTAGGTTGGTTGGGAAATGGCTAAGTGTGAGATCAATGACACAGATGTAAACAATGATAGGACTCGACTGTGATAGCACACAGACACTTAGTGACACAACATAGACTACCGGAATGTATAAGACATACTTTGCTTGATGCAACAACCTTCCTGACAAGAGTGAGTGAAGTGAGTGTGAAACATGTATATGTGATGAAAACAACTCATATGTACATAATTCCCTTGAAGAAAAAAAACATTCCCTTTGTATGCCAAACAACAACCCCTATGCCCAAAGGTGACACATGCTACATAAAGGTGAGAATGTAAACAACTCTTACTATCAAGGAGGGGAAGCTTGAGATCATTAGCTTACTAACAAGTGACCAAGGACAATTGATCGTAGGATCCAAGGTAGGCTATGAAATTTGCATGCGAGCAAAAATTTTGGAGGGTGGCTATAGGTGCTACAACATTTTCGACACATTGGTAGAACTCCAGCTCTCTGTATGGACCTTGTTTCATGAAAATTGAGTTTAACCCTTCTGGAAGTATTGTTCGATTCTTTGAGTGTGATGGCTTCCACACTATCTTGTGTGAAAGATGTAGTCCCTACCATTCTCTTGATCAATCAACACACATTCCAAGCCAAGTAAACTTAGTTGTTTCGATTGGGATGAGGGGTATATTGATGCACAAGTAATATAAATGTTAGAGTTGAAGTTTCATCTTTGGTGTTGCTCCGCTACCAGCAGGCCTAGACGATACCCCGACGGAGTCACGCAAGAACACAAGCATTACTCTGTTGCTAGTGAGCCTGGTCAGTACCCCAGCGAAGTTACTTGCATCACCTCTCTGCGCAGGAATCCTTTCTCTTCTTTCGCCTTATTCATTTTTTCAATTTTTTTCTTCCTTTTTTCATTTTTTTAAAGAATTGTGCATAGGCACCTATTAATTTCAGAGGTGGAAGAGGGATCCCAACTTATTGATAGAAGAAGAGGTTTTTCCTTCAGATAAGTATGTTATATATACCTCTAACATGTTAAGGTTTTCCCCCTCACCTTACTCTACTTGACTGAGTTGACAAGGGTTAACCCAAAGGACCGAATAGAGTAGGCGGTACTAGTTAATAGTGCAAGCGTTGGGTTTTCACCAAGACTCACTCTGAACAGAACCTGTTTTCCATCAGGGTAGCATCAACTAAAGACAATAAGCTCTTCAAAAAGAGAGAGGACAACAAATAACCAAATTTTGGTAGTTGTACAAGTCCTCTTAGATTTTCCTGACTTGTCTCGAGAGCCAAACACGATTTCATGTAATCTACGAACACAAGCAAGCAAAGAAAGCAAAAAACAAAAAGTAGAAGTAAAGTGAAAGAAAAAAAAGTAAGCAAAGCAAGAAAGCAAGCAATGCAAACCAAAAATCAAAGCAAAGCAAGAAAGAAAACACTACTCCTACTCCTATGCTAAACAATGCATGGGCCTACTCATGTGAAGTGATATTTCCAATGTAGCCACCAGTGCAACGGCTGCCCATGTTGGCGAAGGCGTGGTAAACAAGAAATATATACATGTAAACTAGTGAACAAGAAAGATTTAACAATCAAGACCAACACACTCGAGTTTAAATGCATCCACAGAAAATAAAAGAGTGAAAGCACAAGACAAGCATTATGTGAACTTAACATGGCACTGTGACACACTGTGTGCAGATGATAAGCATGCGTACTCTTTTGACTGTGACAGACAAGCAAACATGAGGAAGAGAGAAAACTTATGCTTTGCAAGTGTGCTTTCTCTGTATGATTCCTCTAGTGCATGAATGATGGGATCATGTGATTTAGGTGGAGGAAGCGAAATATGTGTATTGGATTGATCTTCAAAGCATACAAATGAGTGATGAGGAGCCATGGGTGTTTCAAAAATTTTCTGATCGGAAGTGGAACCAACATAAGGATAGCAAGGGTCTGACATAACCATCATCTCAGGCTGAAGTACCTCGACAGCCTGTGAGGTTTTCACTTCATCAATAGATAGATCATCAGAGACCAGTGGTTTATAAAGATTAACAACAAGTGAATCAACATTGTGATCAAATGAAGAATTACAGAGATCACGACAACCACGATCAGAAAATTTGGGATGTTCGTCGACATCCTCATGATTTGATAAATCATGCAGAGGGGTAGATGAGAAACAAGGACGTTCACCCTTTGTGTTTTCAGAAATGACAGATGGGATGGATTTTGAGAGGAAGATGTGTCCTCTTTGTAATGTAATGATAGGGTGACATTCGGTGTGTCCTGTGAATGATCGGAAGTAGAAACATCCGAAGATGAGTTTGCACAGGGAAAATGAAAAGTGGCAGAATCACAAGAGATGTTAGGATAGAATGGATGAGGCGTATATGGAAGGGGGTCATCCTTCATCGTAAGTTCTTCTTTAGATTCCCGCAGAAACTCATCATGAATGGTATCATAGGTTGGTTGGAAAACACCAACTCCATCGACAACTTGATCCTCATTCACAACAAGTGTGGAGTTTGGAACAAAAGAACACAAGACAATACAATCTAGAGGATCAATGGAATGTGGGGATGGAGATTGAGGGAACAAATCCACGTGACAACCAGTAGGCTTGCAAGACAAATCTGCGCAGACATTGAGAGTAGGTGGGGTGGGAGGTTGTGATAGTTCAACAGATGTGCGCGCACCTCCTCCCACCTTGGATTGTGGAGCTCGAGTTGTTTGATGAGAAGAGGACAGAAAATCACTTGCGACAACGACCTTGTCCATCTTAGATTTAGAAGCTCTAACACCAAGGTATGTTGGGAAGGGTTTGAACGATTCCAAGAATTGTGGATTTTCGGATATGTAAATAAGATAGTTAAATCTTCCATCAAGGAATTCCCAATCAATTTCATCTTCAAGAAATCGATATGAAAGATTACAAAAGGATGTGTGAAATTGTTCAACAGATTCCTCATGTGCTTTCCGTAATTCCATAATTTCTTTATTGAGTGCTTTACGGTCAAAATGATTGAAAGCACGGGTTATCTCTGCGAATAAATTATGGAAAGAGTGAATAGATTTTTTGGGTATCATGGCACACCATAGTAGTGGGTGTCCTCGAAGCGCGTATGCGAACAATGCATAGGTCATGTAATCTTCATGGATTTCATACCTTTCAAAGGAGCCTATGACACCAACTGCATGTGTAAGTGAGGATGCTCCACCTTTACCATGGTATGTAGTATGTGACAAGTCATTCCATAACTCTTTTGAGATTTCAAAGTCGTTTCCATAAGACATACACTCCAGAGGAGAAATTTTGTGGTTAGTCATGATAATTATGCAGAGATTCAAAATAGATTGCAAGGACTGAGCTTGTCATCTGGCCGTGCTTCTAGTGCCAGAAATGTTGACGCTGCTGGACCCACCAACATTGAGGGGAACTCCCCGGTATGAAGTCTCAACTAGACTTCACACCGTTTTTTGTAGGAGTCCCATTCGGTATGATGGCCTGGTTGCCATTGTCTTAAAGATTTTCCTTAGCTCTTTCTTGTCAACACATGAGAGTGGTATCCTTAGTCTTCAAACAACAAGGTTCATGTGCCTAGTGAGTGCTTAGTGTTGCTTGTGTCAAGGTTCTTTCACTACAAAGGGAGAGGATGAGAGTGAGTCTCAAGTCGAAAGGGAATAGTGACAACTCTATTATAGACACACAACGCAATAGGACATGCACAACTTTCGGTGGATTAGTCCACACGGATGTGATGGTCGTTATAACAAGTTTACAAGAATGAATCTGTCGAGTGTCTGACGAAATAGTTCACACGGGCGAGACAACATTAACAACTGATACAACATGTTTCCAACAACATATGTACTAGAAATACTAAAATAGTTCAACTATCTTAATACAAGTCAAAGAAAAATGCATTACAAGTGTCCAAAGAATAGTCTTACAAACAAATACAATACATGTGTGAAAACGTACTAGCCTGTTAACAGGCTTCTGAATTAAGCGAAAGTTCTAAGACACATCCGTACACCATTACATCACTAACCCCAATAGTGGGGCATTGGAGCCACTGATCGCTCCTCAAAGAAAAGACTACAAATTCTCAAGGCTATATGGGAGGAGCCAATGTGAAAAGTCCTTTGCATGTACAAATGAGGGGTATATATAGCAAAGGGTGAAACTGATCCTTGTGACTATTCGAATTTCCTCATGATTGTTCAACTCAATGACTCTTTGACTTCATCGTGGGTCTCTTGGACTTCCAAGTTACACTACACTAATTACACAGTTATGACCCAAAGTAGTGATGTGGCTGAGGCGACTCATGACACAACTCGACATGACGCTTCAGGTATGCACATGTTGGTTGTGTTGTTTGTGTTGAGATGCTATGCTTCTGAGTGATGAGTGTGCCTGTGGTGTACCATAGCTTCACCTCCACATGGCAGAGCACGCAGAGTCTTCAATGGTCTTGGTGTTCGTTTGACAGTTCATGCATGCGCATGTGTATCCTTCACTTTCTACTTGGTATGCTTCGTGTGTTCATCCAACCATGAGCAAGTATTCTAGCATGCGCTCCTTGTTCATCCCGTTCGTCATCACACCATGTCTCATCCATGTACATGTTTTTGCAATCACTCATGACAAGATGACATCAAATCCAGAAATCCCCTAGTCTACCATGATGCATTATCTTTCGTTGATGGGTGCAGGTGACCGGGAGAGAGGACAAGGCTATGAAACAATGCAGAGCACATGTCAGGCCAAGATGTGAGGCTCCTGGGCACTGTCAAGAAAAATTGCGCAGAGGTCATAGGGAGACTAGGATGATCAGTCCGAAACAACAGTGACATTCTGCAGGATCCTGGCTCAGCTGGCAAGTAGAATTGCACAAATTTTTTTGGGAAGGCAATGCGGGCAATAGAGGACACTGTCAGTGAAAACTGTGTAGATTTTCATTGGTGGTTGGGAGTGGGCTAGGGGGATCTTGCTAGCCAAAACTTTGCAGAACTGGAGGCAATCATGTTGAACATGTCTGCACAGTTTCCGGGTTGAGCGGGGTGTCAGGCAGTTGGTGGAAAGTCCAGTAAAACTGCGCAATTTTCAGGAGGAGCAGTAGGCCAGATGACACGGGGACTAACTAATAGAACTACACAATTATTAAAGATAGTGCAGTGACAGGAAATGGGTGCCTATCCCTCTTGTCTAGAAAATTTCTTTAGTCAGCAGATGCAGGCATGATGGAAGATTTTGCACAATTTTTGGGAGGAGTGAAGCTTAAGGTCATTGCCTGATCAAACTCTTTGGTTGACCAGTGGGAGGCTTGATGGATTGGCTTATAGGAAGTGGATATTGAGATGGATTCTTGGGAAAATTATGCGTTGTTCTGGGTGACGGTTAGCCAATTCGATTCGAGGATTTCTCAGTGTAGAATGCCTAGGAGGCAGCCTCAAGCTCTTTGTAATACTGGGCAGCAATACTTGGTCACTGATGGCTGAGAATGAGTTGTGCAGCTCAGTAGAGGTCCAGCTAATGGAGGGTGGTCTGTTTGATAGATCTTTAGCAAAATGTTTAAGTGTGTGAGCAAGTGAACTCATGTATACATGATCTTGAGAACAAACACTCAACATGACTTGGCGACAAGACATCTCAAACCAACAAGACAACATATGCTCAGTGTGACTGACTATGGGACTGTTTAATGGTGAAAGCGACAAGTGCGACACTTCAGATATACCATTTGACGATCGTGACGACACTTGTGCGACATTTCTTACAACATCATGTGTGAGTGCGATAGATGTTTACATAGCTAACATAACTCATAAACGAACCTTCAACGTCACTAGAACAAGGTCACAATCATGACATAGCAATCAACATTCCGAAGACAACAGTTGGTCAAACAAGCGAAAAGGAAGCTAGACATGTAGAGGAAACACATGAAATGACATTTTGTGTTTGCGCACATGCATGTTACTGAGGATAGGATGATATGACAATGACAAGCAGTCTTACAAACTCAAATAAGAGGTGTACTTCGACTGGTGCTCTTTACTTACCATACTTACCCTAGAGATGATCATGCATACGACGAAGTTTGCATGCGGTCCTAGTCTTTTTCCATTACTTGGTCTCTCGATCCTTCTCCTCGAATCCTTGGGAGTGATCTCAACATGTCACATTTTTCTATAGTCACTGAGCGATGGATCAGTGTGGTTTCAATGGGAAGTGATTACTGCTAGGATGAGGCCATGGGAGGCCCATTTGCATAGTTTCTGAATGCAAGACCGACATGACAACTTGGAAAACACTACGCACTTTTGAGGCATAGGACACTGCTACGGGGTGGGGGTCCTGGAAGGATTTTTCTACCCATTTCTGGAGAGAAGTGCTAGCTGGGGTCTCTGCACACTGCATGGTTTCAACAGGTGAGGGAGGTAGCTTGATGGTTGGAGAAGCAAAGTGCAAAGTTCCAGGAAGCTGGATGAGGCTAGGTTTCTTGGGAAATGGCTAAATGTGATATCAGTGACACATATGTAAAAAATGATAGGACTCGACTGTGATCGCATAGGGACACTTAGTGACACAACATAGACCATCCAGAATGCATAAGACATACTTTGCTTAATGAAACAACCTTTGTGACAAGAGTTCGTGAAGTGAGTGTGAAACATGTTTATGTGATGACAACAACTCATACGCACACAAGTCCCTTGAAGCAAAACAGCATTCCCTTTGTATTCCAAACAACAACTCCTATGCCTAAAGGTGACACGTGTTGCATAAAGGTGAGAAAATGAACAACTCTTAAGATCAAGGAGGGGAAGCTTGATATCACCAACTTACCAACAAGTGACCAAGGAAGATTGATTGTAGGATCCAAGGTACGCTCTAAAATTTGCATGCGAGCCAAAATTTTGGAGGGTGGTTATAGCCGCTACAACAGGAACAAAAGCCCTATTGCCAAAAACATAAAAGAAAAGGAACATTTACAAAGCAAGGAATCTTGTCTTTCCTTATCTATTCATTTTAAAATAAAAATTTAGGAAAAATTATTGTAAGCACTTGGTGCGTAAATTCGGTCTTCACAGTCATAAGAATTTTCACCTTTCTTTAATATCCAAGAAATTCAAATGAGGATTTCCAACTTGGAGAAAAGTACAACTTGAATGTTAAATTAAAAACCCTAAAAATTCTTAGATGTCGAACTACTTTTTGAAGCAGGTTGCACAATGAGTACCTGGAACAAGCAAAATAAAATGATACATTATCACTATAGGGTAAGAAGATCTGTAAAATAAAAAGGAATATAATTTGGGAATTTTTAAGGGAAATTACCTGAAGTGATTGTTACTTCGTTGAGATCTCCTCTACGATGAAATAAAGGAAGAGCGATTAGTTGTATATAACAACTGAACCATAAATTCAAGCTAAAGTGACATTATTTAGAATATATAAAGTGAGAATAAGGGTGGTCGTGATGTCCAAATCAACATACAAACAATAAACTGTAACTCTTATAGCTAAGAAAAACAAGGAAACCCTAAAAAAAAGGGACTAGGATTTTATATTGATAACATAGTATCAAATGTTGTAATGTTGTCGCAAAACATGGCTCAAGATTAAAAAATAAATTATCACTCTCGGAAGTAAGAAAACTCTAGGGTTTGAACTTTGAAAAAATATTTACCTGATAGGGATGTGTCGGGAGAAATAGACTCCTAATATTTTCGAAGAAACTGTATCCTTTAAAACAAACCATTGATATGGAAAACCCTTAATGTCAACTTGCAAGAAGAATCATGTCGAAGAATTAGGCTTGCATTATGATGCATAACAACTACAAATTGAATCTCAAACTAGAACTCATAGATATCCTAGACGTTGAATTAAATGCCCTTACCTTTAGCAACATTGTTGACACATTGTAGGTAAAAATCTCATGAACTCGACAACAACGTGAAGTAGGTAGGCCTCTGAGCATCAAAGGGAAATATTTTAACACAGAAAAAGAAACTAAGCTTCTACATGTACCATTAAGCCGACGGAAATGACAGAGAATTGTTAACAATAAGGTTAAAACCTTAGCCACATAGAAACATATTCAAGAAAAGGGAAAATGAAAAATTAAAAGGTGTAGCTGATAATTGAGCAAGGACATTAAACCAAGTACCAAACCCCAATCTATTTATGATCGTTGATTTAGTAACAAGGCATCTGAACCGTTGGATTGAATCATTAAAGTACAATATATGTATCAACATGGCTGCATTTATGCCTCTATATAGAATACTCCAAAAGCCTACTGATATCACAAATATCCCAAGAACAAGCATTTAATGAAACCACATTGAATATGTAATCACGGTCATAAGTCATTTATGCAACCAATTAACACACTGTGTCATAACGAGGATGAGAAATTAACCATACGAAATTATATATGTATGATGGACCTCCAAATTAGACACGAATTAAGTCCCATCTAACCTTTCCTAGGCACATAAAGACTATATTAAATCTATCCTAAACTTAATAATGTTTTTCTAGCTTTAATATGTTCTTAGGAAGGTTTAGAGATAATTGCATACCATGTGCTTGATATTATTTATTTTTGTAGATATGAGAATAATGGGAATATTATGAAGACTTGGAGGATCAAATAATGTAGAGGTTTGCTCCTTGCTATAGGAGGATTAATATTGGATAATAAAATAACAAAATATCATGAAATTGTTAACAAATTCTAGAGCTCCACTAATTGAACAAATCTAGGAATGTGTTCCTTGTCATTTAATGCAAATTCCTAGTGTTGTGAACTAGATCCACTTTTTGAGGTATTTTGGAGGGGAAATTTTCTTCCTTTCAAGGAGAATGCTTCCTCATCACTTTGTATAAGTACCAATTCGAATGTTCCTCTAGAGAAATGTATTTCTTAGTCTTCTTGTGGATAAAACTTGTTATTTAGCAGCTCCACTCTCATTTCTAGCAGGGATGTACCTGGATTGATTCAAATAATGAAGTTTGGTTCCATTTTTAGCTTCTAAAGATTGGTTTCCTTCATATAAATCTGAGTATCCTTGGACTTGGCCATCCAAGGAGTCTCAAAACCCTCTTGTACAATTTATTTCTTTTATTTGAATGCCTTTTTCACTCGCATCTCTTATTTATGCATTTAGTGTTCATGCCTCTTTTGTTGTAGGTTACATTGGTTAAATGATTGGAGTGAGTTGTTTTGCAGGTTATTTATAGAGTCACAAACATGATGCATCCTTATAAAAACTTTTAAAAGTCATATTCATCACTAAGCTACTTGGATTGGTTTACTAGTTCACAAATCTAGAGTTCCTTGAAGTCTCTTGTAGCAAAATAATAGTAATTTTTTGCCATTTTTTAGAACGTTTTAATGAGCCTCATTTGAGTTAATTCCACTTATGTTGAGTCATAAAAACATTCAAGTTAATAACAAAATTTACTCCATAGAATTTTCACTTGGTCATGTGAGGCATTTGATAAGTTAACTAGCTCACTAATTCTTGAATTTATGGTTTTTAGAGTAGTAATTTTCTGTTATTTTTTAGCACATGTTAACAAATGTATTTTTGAGTGATTCCACTTGGAATGGAGTCCTACGACATCCTATTTCATAACAAAAATTTTCCCATCTGATTTTCTTTGGAATTCGACAAGTTATCTTGAGGAGTTCCACTCTTGTAGTAGTCCTATAGTAATGTGTTTTTCAAGATATTCCTTGCCAAAATTCACTCCAAATTCATTATAGAAGTAGAATTATAGCCTATGAATGATCTGAGGCCACTTTGGTTTAGCTTAGGCTTGCTTAGGTTTCCATTTATCTCTTACATTTCTTTCTTCTTGAATGTTGATTTCTGCAATTAGTCTAGATGTTCTTTCTGCAATTTACTTCAAGCAAAGTGTGCTTTTGTTATGAAACCAACTCAAAAAAGGATAGAAAAGATAGATCAACGACTTAGAAATAATCCTCTTTGAGGGGGAAACCTCCTTTACATTACACAAATGAACAATTATTGGATGATACAAATGAGAAAACCTCCTTTCTATATATAAGAGTCGAAGGGCTCACAATATAACCAAAGCCGACCTAACAATAATAATATAAGTGCACAAAAATAACAATAGTGGGATTCTATGGGGCACAATAATAACAATATGGGGACAATAGGGGCACAAAAATAACAATAATGGATACAATGAAAATAGTAATTGGGGAATCACTAGTATTATAGGGACCTAACATGCCCCTCTCCTTCAAAAAAATGTTGTCCTCAACGCTTGAGTAGTTCTGGATGCTTTTGTATAAAATTCTCATCCTCCCGTGTGGAATCTTCAACAGGTAAGTTCTTCCACTTGATGAGATACTCTGAAATTGATCGATTTTGTAGCTGTCGAGTTCTTGTTTCTTTGACTGTTTTGGGTTCCAATATGATTTTTCCTTCCTCATCAAGTTTTGGCATTATTGTTTGAACTGGAAGATTGTCACCTATAATCTTCTTTAAGCATGAAACATGGAAAACTGGGTGCACTCGGGAAGTTGTAGGAAGCTCCAATTTGTATGCCATAGTACCTATCTTTTGCAACACCTTGTGTGGACCATAATACGTTGGTGATAATTTATTATCCTTCTTAGATTGCTTGAGGGACATCTATTTATATGGTTGTAGCCATAGGAATACCCAATCACCTACATCAAAAATGCTTTCACTGTGATGTTGATCTATCTGCTGTTTCATTCTATTGTGCACCAAGATGAGGCTATCCTTTAAGAGATGGAGAACTTGCTGTTGATGCCCGATGTGATCTTCCACTGCTTGAACCTTAGAAGTTTCTCTTAAATATGATGTGATGGATGGTGGATGATATCCATAAAGTGCCATAAATGGAGTCATTTTTGTTGTAGTATGGAAGGAAGTGTTATACTACCATTCAGCCAGAGGCAATCATTTGACCCATTGTGTTTGTTTATCAGATACAAAGCAACGAAGATATCCTTCCAAACATTTGTTTACTATCTTAGGTTGCCCATCATATTGAGGACGATGAGATGAGCTATTAGCTAACTGAGTACCAAGACAAGAAAATAATTCTACCCAAACATTTCCAGTGAAAATGGGATCTCTATCGCTGACAATAATCTTTGGGTTTCCATGTGGCTTTTGAATTGTTTTCATAAATACAATATAAACTATACTTGTTTTAAATGGATGAGATAATGCACAAAAGTCTGCATACTTGGTAATTCTGTCAACTACCACCATGATAACACTCTTTCCTTCGGACTTGGGTAAACCTGTGATAAAATCCATTGCAACCTCCTCCCAACGTTGGCTTGGAATGGATAAAGGTTGTAATAGACCTGGTGTCTTAATTGTTTCAACTTTATTTTGTTGGCAAACCAAACATTTCACCACAAACTTTTGAATATCTAATTTAAGGCCATCGCAAAAAAATTCCTTCTTAACCCCGTGGTAAGTTTTTATAAATCCTGAGTGCCCTCCTAAGGGAGAGGTGTGCAATTCCTAAAGAATCTTTTTTTTTGATTTGGGAATTCTTACATGGGTATAACCGATCTTTGTACCATAACGAATCATTTTTCCAGCTAAGTGCATCAGATGTACTGGGATCTTGTTGTAACTTTTGAATGAGTGCCCACACTTCTTCATCATTCTTCCATTCGTCCCTTGCTTCGTTTATCCAATCTAGTTGGATAATAGAAATGGTGTAAAGAAATGCTTCCACATCCTCATCCTTTCTTGAGAGTGCATCTGCCACAACCTTTTTCTTCCCTTTTTTGTAGTTGATTTCAAAGTCATAACCCAACATCTTTGTCACCCATTTTTGTTGCTCTTCTGAAGATAATATTTGTTGCAAAAAGTATTTAAGATTACCGTGATCTGTTTTTACCTTGAAGTGTCTTCCCATTAGGTAGGGTCGCCATTTCTTAAGTGCATGTAGTATTGCCAACATTTCCTTCTCATAAATAGCTTTGTGTAAATACTTTCCTTTGATTGGACGACTTTCGAAATAAATGGGTCTTTCTTCTTGCATTAAAATAGCACCAATTCCATTTCCTGAGGCATCACATTCCACAATAAAGGTTTTGTGAAGTCTGGTGTAGCTAAGACCAGTGCTTGACACATTTCCTCTTTAAGATGTTCAAAGGCCTTCGTTGCTTCTGGAGTCCATGAAAATGCATCTTTCTTCAATAATGTTCTTATAGGTGCTGCTATTCTCCCATAATTCTTAACAAACTTGTGATAATACCCTGTCAACCTGAGAA
>APFE031434516.1:126357-197777 GCA_000404065.3 Pinus taeda
ATCTATGTAAAATAATTTCTTCTCAGCACACTTATGACCTTTAGTGTATTTTCTATCACAACTGTAACAAAGCCCTTTTTCTCTTTTTTCTTCCAGTTGTTGTGGTGTCAACCTTGTAGGTTGTGCCTGGCTAGGGGCAACAACATTTCCATCTTTATGATTGTGAGTGGTAGGCTTCCTTGTTGCCATAATTTTTCTTTCGATTTTTCTTGCCAATTTGAATGCCTTCTCCAATGAATCAGGTTCCCAAAGGCGAACCTCATGCTGGATGTTATCCTTTGAAGTCCCTATGAACACAACAATCCTATGCTCCTCTGGAATATCTTTTACCCTTATATTCAATTTTTGGAAGTCCTCAATGTGCTCCATCATTGTACCATTTTGTTTGAGATTTATCAATTGGCTAAAAAAAGTGTTGCTTTTTGTATCCTCATAATGTGCTATCATTTCATCCATAAAAATAGCCCAAGTGACAATTTGTTTATGAGAGAAAAGCCATCGATACCATACAAATTGATTTGATTCCAAATATAAAGTTGCAATGCGTACCTTTTGTGTGTTTTGCACATTGTGGAGATCGAAAAATTGCTCCATCTGTAGTATCCATGATACGAGATCCTTGCCATCAAACTTCCTCGTATCGATCTTTGGAACATGGTGGTTCTTCGATCCAACGTTAGAGTCTATGAAGTCATGATTAACATTATTTTATTCTCATCATGAGTTTCCTTTACTACCCTTTCGCCATTAGTAAGCATTTTTTGTAGAAACTTTGTCAAATCTGTCTTCAAATATTCCATCTTAACTTCCACACCTTTCTTTAAATCATCCATCTTAGCTTCCATTCCATCCATCTTAGCTTCCATGCCATCGATCTTAGCTTCTACGCCATCCATCTTAGCTTCCACGCCATTCATCTTAGATTCTACACCTTTCTTTAAACCATCCATCTTAGCTTCCACACCATACATCTTAGCTTCTATGCCTTTCTTTAAACCATCCATCTTAGCTTATGTTACATTTTGTGCAAGTGAAATTTGTTGCACTTGGTCTTGTAATTTTGATATATCATGTTGCATTTCTTCCTATTCTTCATGAGTCATGCTAGAGCTTTCAGGTTGCTTAGTAGGTGTTTCCATTTTCTTTCTTCAGGGCATCAATTACTAATAATAATGCTTCACTATGCCCTTTGAATTCCTTCAAACTAATTTTTCAAACCAAACTTATGAAATTAAAAAAAAAACTACACACATTTTTTCACTTTGTAGGAGCTCAATATTGAATCTACTGTATCCCTGTAATTTTGGATCTCCAAGGTCTGGAATTTATTCCTGCGTTAACCCTTTGAGTAGTCTTTCTAACTCTGCAAGTCTGATCAAGATTGGATTCTCCAATGAAGCGTTATGCCAAATATCCCATGATGACCTGAGTATAGACTGCTTCAGTAGAGCGAGCTTGTAAGAAGTGCCACGTGTCACTGTTTTGACCTTAGGATCTGAAACTGGTACACAAAAAACTATAGTCCATCTTGTTTCTGTAACTTCTTACACAATTTCGATCTGATGCTTAGAAAAAAAAGTTATGACGATTTTCCCGAGGTCACCTGCTTGAGATATATTTCAGGATCCTCTAAAAACCCTAACTTCCTTGGATCATATCTCTGAAAATATAGCGAGACAATATTTGAAATTCGCACCCAAGGTTCAGAGAGATTTTGGCTCAAATGGTTTTTTTTTTCGCTTCTGAAACGTCGCAGAAAAAAATGTTATAGCGAAAATACCATGATGACCTGTTTGGAGTAGTGAACACCTAGAATCCAAGCTGTGATACCAAATGTTATGAAACCAGCTCACAAAAATATAGAAAATATAGATCAACGACTTAGAAATAAGCCTCTTTGAGGGGGCAACCTCCTTTACATTACACAAATGAACAATTCTTGGATGATACAAATGACAAAACCTCCTTTCTATATATAAGAGTCTAAGGGGTCACAATATAACCAAATTCAACCTAACAATAATAATATAAGTGCACAAAAATAACAATAGTGGGCTTCTATGGGGCACAATAGTAATAATATGGGGACAATAAGGGCACAACAATAACAATAAGGGATATAATGACAATAGTAATGGGGGAATCACTAGTATTATAGGGACCTAACAACTTTCCTTCTTGCAAAAGTAATCTAGGACTTCACTTTCTTGCAAAATAGAATAGATTTCCTTTAATTCCATTTATTTCCCCGCAAGATAGATTAGATTTTTCTAGTTGTGATTATGCTTTACGTTTTTGCAAATAGAATATATTTCTTTCATTCCATTTACTTTCCAAGTAGAATAGATTTGATTATTGTTATTTACCTTTTGCAACTTAGGATTGATGGATTACCCAAGATCTTTTCTCATTTGAGGTTGTTTCATTGCCTTCTTTCACTTGCACCAAAGGGAATTGGACTAGGAAAAGAAAGGTGTTTGTTGCACATATAGTGTCGGCCCCTCTTAATTTTGTGCAAACCCTGGGTTGATAGTTTAAGTCGATAGCCTCAAGAGTTGCAACATTCATGTTGCAATATTGGGGCTCATCACTTTTTGGTGTTGTTGTCGGGGAGGGTGTCAATGAAAGCACTCTCTTGTTATTGGAATGATACCTTATTAGTTTTATGCATTCATATTTTTTGCAAAAACAAAAAAAAAAATGCATTAGGGATCTCTTGTTGCATTACATTAGCATTCCC
Organism: Pinus taeda; assembly: GCA_000404065.3. NCBI lineage: Eukaryota > Viridiplantae > Streptophyta > Pinopsida > Pinales > Pinaceae > Pinus > Pinus taeda. The sequence continues at coordinate 129,098 of APFE031434516.1, forward strand.
ATTAATTTTTTTTTATAAAAACAAAATATATTTCTTCAACACCACAAAACCCCCGACTTGATCATGTGTAGGTAGAAGAAGAAGGTGTGGAAGAGAAGTTATAAAGAGGCATGGAGCAACCCTACTTTGTCAACTCATATCAGCAAGATATGAACTACCCCTCCTTTTTTAATACAAACTACAATGCAAAATTTCAACCTTAGTATCCACTTAGCACCTCACCTTGGTCTCCATGGTATTATCCTTCCCAATGGGGTGATCCATATTCATGGCCTTATCGTACTTAATATTTCATTCCTCCATTTCATCCATACAAACACCAACCTCCTCAATGGGGTGATCCATATTTCCTTAATATCCTCAATATCCTCCATACCATACTTAATGCTTTCCATCCCATCCACCTCCACCACAACCACATCCTCAATCACAACCATTTCAAATACCCACTCCCACTCAACTACCTGCATAACCATTTCCAAACCCAAGCAATAAAGTAACTCAACCCACTTACAATGTTGGGATACAAAATATCTAAACAAATCCTCTTTATCCAAATGATAGTCATCTTGGATCAGAAAGAGTAATGCAAAGAAGAAATTCTCTTACTCTCATTGAAGAAAAACATCCAAAAGAAGAAGATTTAGAGGATAATAAAGAATCATGGACCAGATTTGATGGAGAGAAACCATTAGAGCCTAAGATTAAAGAATTTCTACAATGCTTATCATCATATCATTTATGTGTTGAAAGGGATAATCAGAAAATAGTAGAAGATTTGAATGGCTCGGAAAAAGAAGAAATGAAGAATGATCGAAATGAGCAAGTGGACCAAGGGCATCACAACTATATTGAACTTTGGTTCCTGACAATCACTAAACAGAAGCACCATTCTCTTCAACAATGTTTGGTATCATCAAAGTCAAAGCAGTTGGTCTCTCATATTCAGGTACATGTCAAAGCATATGTTTAAAGCCTATACATGATTTTATTTGTCATATTGTTATGCACATGGCTCCATTAGAAGTATTCCTATACTTGAAAGATATTTTCTTTCATTCAAGTAGAGTAGGATAGAAGAATAAAAGAAAAAAAGGGAAAAAGAGGAAAATAAAATAAAAGAAAAAAATAAAATCTAACGTGAAAACATCCTTTGAGGCATTTGAGATTGGATCATTGATTGAAAACCTCCATGAGGCGGCCAATGGATTGTAAAAAAGAGAAAAAAAGAGAAAAAGAAAAGATGTTAAGTGAAAACCTCCTTTGAGGTGCCTAGGCAGACCTACTAGTTGAAAACCTCATTGAGCCAGCTAGTAGACCTAAAAAAAATGAAAAAATGAAAGGAAAAAATTATTTTCTCCATGTATCTCTCTCTAATGAATGCATGTGCTCCCAACTGTTGCAAGCAACAAAAGCAAGTTAGCACCAAAAATAAAGTTGATAAAAAAACTAGTCAAAGAAAGTCAAACTTGGGCTTTCTCCTCCTTTTCCTAGATGCTTCGACATGACCAAGGCCATGTTAATCGATCACCCTCATCCATGTCCAACATCCACCCATCATTCCCAAGCCTTTCCCATTCATTTTCCTCATTGTCCTAAAATGCTATAGGAAGGTTCTTGTTTTGCTACAAGACTGTCAAAATACACATGGACAAAATGGTTTTGATCATATATAAAAAACCATGCATCATTATACTAAGAAGTTTCATGGGGAGATGTATAAGGATTATGGTAACATGTTTAAGGAATTTCAGCAAATTCTAGTGCACACTTTTCGATAAATTGATTTCCATCGCCTACAACCATTTTTTTTCTTCGAGATTTGTGCATCCATTAGCCAAATTTTTTTATGGGGAGGTGCATAAGGATGATAGAAACATGTTCAAAAAGTTTCAGGTCAATCCATTGTACCGTTTGAGATATTGGATAAAACAAGTTTGCTACGGGACAGTCCTATAGTGCTACAATATTGTCTTGTAGTGCTACAAAATTGCCCTGTAGTGCTATAGGACTATGATTGACATAGAAAAATGGTTTAGGTCTTATGTTTTTCATCTAGGAACAAGAGGAGGGGTCCACCAAATTCATTTTCCACACCACTTGACCTCTTCTGCACTCTAATTTCCACCTCTGTCCATCAAAAACACCACTTTTCACCCCTTTTCCATCTTCTACCAAGAAAAGGCCTCTAATCCTTGTCAACAGATTACTCATGAATTATCAGTATTTTTAAAGGAAAAACATGAAGGAAATTATGATCTTAGTAGGGTTTATGTGACTGCTACAGGAAGACACACAATCCTATAGTAGTCTACACATCCCCTTCCAGACCATAACTAGAGTACCAAATCCAAAATTCAACCACCGTGGAGAATTTGGAGATGATAACTTTTACCTCAAGTAGCTACAAGACCTTTTGTTAACTGCTACAAGATTCTTGATCACTCAACAAATAACAACATTTGATCCAAAGAACATCTACATGAAGGAAAAACCTACATCATCAAGCATCGGTCAACAAGAGAACATACAAAATACATATCTTTGTCAAGAAATTGTAGAAGACTTGCATAACAACCTTACCTCTGTTTATAAATGATCAGCTACAACACTCATATCAAGAGAATCTTAGGAGAAGAGAAACAACGACAACAAGAAAACCTAGAGGACCTCTAATAGATTATCAAAGGCAACCTCCACAACTACAACCACATCTTACACAAAGAAACAGTCATGGTAAGGCACAGGTATGCAACTCTCTAACCTCACCCTTCGAACCTGTTCTAGCTTGAGAAAACATTAAAAGTGTGAGGGGGAAAGGTCTTTTATAGCCAAAATTAATAGCAGGAAGCCTCAGTATTATTTAGAAATCCACTTCACTTTTCTCCAAAGGACATCAAAACATGTGGGAGATAAATGAGACAAAAGTGAAAAAATACTTAAGAAAGTGGGATGTTATCATGGAGTTCAAAAAGTAGTTGGGCACCAACTCAGTTAACTTAAAGCACTCTGAGTTTATTTTTCATGCAATGAAAAAAAAAAAAAAAAAACAAGAATAAAAATAAAAGGTGGACCCACCACCTCTTGGCATGCAAAGATTAGTTTCTACAAGTTTCAATTTGTGTGCTATAGGATCAGAACAAGATGCTACATAACCAAAACAAAATTTCTATAGGACTAGAAAAAAATTGCTACAGGAGAAACATAACTACTATAGGAAGAACAAGTTGCTACAAGAAGGAACGATTTGCTATAGGAAGCTTTCAACGTGCTACAAGAAGAGAAATTTTGTGTAGAAAAACCACTAAAGCCTTGGGGAATAAGGAAATATTCAAAGGAAATGGCAAGGGTGCAAATAGAGATGATATAGCTGAAAAATGAAATCCTACAAGATGAAGAAAAAGTGCTATAGGAAGGGACAACAACAACTCAAGAGAAGGAAGAAGGTCCACAACGAATCCAAGAGCTCACTCCACAGCTTGGTATTAGATCCTATTACAAATTTATTACAAAAAGAGGCAAAAACCACCAGTGGATGCAAATTGAAAAATCCAAGAAAGTAGAGGATGTGGACCTCATGGAGGAAAAAGTGCAAGAAATTAGCAAGGAATTCAATGATTTAAGGCTAAGGGAGTCTGTCATGAAAGAGAAACTACAGCTAGAAAAAAATTAGCTAAGGGAGAAGCTATAGGAAAAAGAGGCACAACTTTCCACCATGGCATGTTTTTCCATGGAAGCCATCCAATGCAGGAAACCATCCAAATCATATTCCATTGAGCTAAGGAATTGAATTGCATGAAAATACAGTTGAGGCATAAAAGAAGAACAACAAGGCAAGAAGTTGGATAGGTTGCTAAAAGGATGAGCAACAGTTTCAATAGGGGGTTATGATGGACCTCCAAATTAGTATAACCTTTCCTAGGCACATAAAGGCTATATTAAATCTCTCCTTCTACACTTAATAATGTTTTTCTAGCTTTAATATGTTCTTAGGAATGTTTAGAGATAATTGCATATTATGTGCCTAATACTATTTATTTTTGTAGAATATTATGAGAATAATGGGAAGATGTTGGAAATAATACTGAGAGGGGGGGTGAATCAGTATTATCAAATTTTTCCAATTTATACAAACATTTGCAGATCTTACTATATATACCTTCTAGACTTATAATTTAAATTATTCTTCAGATGTTGGTCATTAATATGTATGTCAGAACCATATAATAATGAACAGGAACACAAAAATACACAGTCACACCAAAGAACACAAGATGTAAGGTGGAAACCCAATGTGGGTGAAAACCACCTGCTGCAATATGTCTCTATCTTCTTTCAATTAGAAACTTCTTTTTACAATGATTCTATACTGGTGCAGTCTTTTACCAGTACGCAGGGTGCAACCTGCAGAGAGCTACAACCCTTTCTCGTTTTCCAGCTTCTCCTGGAAGGGAGCTACAACCCCCTTAGCTCTTGTACTAGCTGAGATACTAGTACATAGGTGCTGACCTACAGAAGGCTACAACCTTCTTTTTTCTTCTAGGGACCACGTTTCACAAATTTTCAGACTGGATCCATGAACATCAAACAGACATCAAGTATATGTGCATCAATCGATCTCCTTTCCACAAACAACTACTGAATCAACCAATAACTTCTCAGAATGCAGTAACCAAAAAACACCACCAATTCTGAGCCTAGAACACTGTAGCAATAGACAAAAGCAGCTAAAATATATTTCAAGAAAAGATCGCAACTTCACCAAGAGAAACCTGCGGATATCCGCACTTCTACTGTGTCAAACCTGCACACCTTCGCACCTACGTTGGGTCTAGCTTGCGCACCTTCGCACCTGCGCTGGGTCTAGCTTGCGTACCTTCGCACCTACGCTGTGTCTAGCTTGCGCACCTCCGCACCTGAGCCGTGTCTCGCTTGCGGACCTCCGGGTATAGACAATTTATCAGTCCTCAAATATACCCCGACTGTCAGATTCACAGATCTGATCATGTGCCAAAGAGATCTCGACCCATCAGTAGAACTGTCTTCTAATGCTTAGGCCTCTCCTTGATTCAAGTCCAGCTATAACTCACCAATAGATCACCAGTATTTCAGATCTTGTTCTTCTTAAGATATTCAACACACTTATATCTCCAGCCAAATGATCTCCTTTCCTTTTTATAGGCCAGGCCTTACTCAAACCATGGTCCAAAACCATTTAGATCCAATACTAGGGACCCAAAACCTGGGTTCAATATTTTAGATGCAAAACCACGGACCGAAACCATAGGATCAAAAACGTCAGACTAAATACCAAGGAAAAAACATAAGATTTTCCTCATGCACGTTTTTCTCTGCATGAAAGTCCGTGCACTTTAGGTTCGCACTTTTTGTTCGGAACACCTGCGAACATGTCTGCACCTTTTGAATGGCGCTCCTGCGGAACCTGCCAATGTCCGCACCTTTTGATCGACGCACCTGCGGAACCCGAAAATAATGCTGCTGCACTATAATCTGTCATCTGATATCTCTTCTGTAGATTCATCTAGTTATATAAGAGAGTTGTTCTTCTATGAGTGGGTTGCCATCAAGTACAATACATGCATCATAATGCCAATAATCTCCCCCTTTGGACTTGATGGCAACAACCCCCAAATCACTCTCCCCCTTTGACATCAAGGGCAAAGGGCGGACCAAAAACTTTCCTTGATAAACATTCTGCTGTCCATACTCCCCCTGAGTACCTGCTGAATTCTCTGAATGAGCTCCCCCTTTGTCCATGCTCCCTCTGAGTACATGCTGAAATCTCTGCTCTACTGAAGTGTGTTGTTCATGCTCCCCCTGACTGTAAGGAAGATCTGCAAAAAGATGTTCTATAAGAAAAAACATGACTCCATATATCATAAGAGACCCTCCTATCATCAAAGACTCATACATACATCCATCTCCCAACCAAGTGGGAATTGACTCATTTGATACACCATGATTTGACATATGACTCAACAAAAACATTACTGTATCCATCCCAGGCATAGTGGGGAAACCAAGATAGGCCGTTACATGACCTTGATAAGAAGAAAATACAAGACGAAATTTCTACAGCAAGACTATGATAGATATCAACAACTAATCATCAGCAGCATCTGATAGTCATCATTTAGACCAGCGACCATGATCTCCTTCTGCACTTGTTTCACCTGAAACCAACAACAAGTTGTGGAATTGATCCAAGATAATGCCAACAATGCATTATTAGAAGAATATATGCTCCCCCTGAACCTGTGCCAGATGGTCTCTGACAGACCCATATCGGACTCTTCTCATCCTTGCTTTTCTTCAAGTCGACTGTACCTACATAAACTAGCGTATGTATGCGTATACCCCATATGAAACACGCGTACAAGAATCTCTGAAAGATTCAACAGCAAGATGATGCGTCAACTACCCCCAGCTTCTGTCTGAGGTATTCAAATGTCTCCCTAGGCAGAGGTTTGGTGAGTATATCAGCAACTTTTTCCTTGGAGGGAACATACTCCAATTTGACCTTTTGTTCAAGCACTTGTTCCCTTAGAAAATGATACTTGATAGGTATGTGCTTAGTCTTTGAATGCATGACAGGATTTTTGAAATACTGATTTCACTTGTATTATCACAAAAGATGGAGATAGGTGGGGTACAGGTGATTTGAAAATCTTGCAAAGTTTGCATCATCCAAAGAAGTTGTGTGCAGCAAGATGTAGCAGCCACATATTCTGCTTCGGCTGTAGATAAAGCAATTGAACTTTGTTTCTTGCTGAACCAAGATACTAATCTGGACCCCATAAAGAATGCACCACCACTAGTGCTTTTTCTGTCATCCACGCTTCTTGCCCAATCTGCATCTGTATATGCATGAAGTGTGAGATCCGCATCTCTAGGATACCATAAGCCATAGTTTTGTGTTCCTTGAAGATATTTGAAGATCCTCTTGACTGCCTGAATATGTGCTTCCTTTGGATTAGCCTGAAATCTTCCAACTATTCCCACTGCATGCATGATGTCTGGCCGAGTTCCTGTCAGATAGAGTAGACTGCCAATCATGGATCTATAGGTTGGTTGATGTACTACTGCTGATTCATCCTTAGCGCTGAGGCTACATCATGTTACCATAGGGTTACATACCGGTTTCGAGTCTTCCATGCCATATTTCTTTAGGATCCGCTTTAGGTACTTGGTTTCTGATAAAAAGATACCATCTTTATTTCGTTGGATTTGTAAACGAAGGAAGTATGTCAGCTCACCAAGCAAGGACATTTCAAATTCTTTTTGCATCACCAAAGCAAAGTTTTGACTCATGGCTTCTTCATTGTTGCCAAAAATGATATCATCAACATACACACATTGGACTAAAGACCACATTACTTTAGATAGGATTTGTAAGTGAATAATATGATAGCTATGAAGGTCAAATCACACACACACACACACACATATATAGTTGTAAATAAATCAAGAGTCATAACTTCCAATAAAATGTAATAAAATAATAAACATTGGTCCATTAATTTAAATATGAAGAATATGAATAAAGGACTAAGGAATAATCAAGGTAAAACTTTGGGAATTACGATTACAAATCTAAATGTATATGTTGATGTAAATGAAATATTGTTGCGAGAAGACTTTCATAAATACATCAATAATATTTTGTAATTAAATCAATGAGAGATAATAAACTATGAAATGTAATATTTAAGAAAAAAAAATATTATTATTACTTTTATTTAAAAAAAAAATAGTATAGAGAGGGTCTTTACAACGATTTGATCAATGAGTGACAAATAACAAGAGATACATAAATAAATTTGAAAATTTCCTTGAAATTTGTCCTTTTTCAAACTTCAAGCTTGAAGTCTAGTGAACTCTATGACTTAAGCTATATTGGTTTCATTGGCTGCTTCCTTTTCAAATACATAGTAAATATAGAAACATTCTTTTCTTTCAAAATATGTATGTGTGTGTGTGAGGGAGAGAGAGAGAGAAAGAGAGAAAACATTGTTTATGTGAAGAGATTGTATAGCTTGGAAGAACTAATGATTTCATGAAATCTCCTTCATCTAGAAGTGATTCCATGAAATTGTATCAAAAATGGATATTCCTTTGTCGTTGTATTATTTCATATAAGAATGCATATTCTATTGTGGCCCCTTCCTCTACCCCTTTCCTCTGTGTGCTAACTCTATACATAGTTGTTCATGTTTGCTTATTTTATATCTTCAATATGACGGGAAAATAATAATAAGGGATTTATAATGCAACTAGATCAATCATTACATTGCATGCAACTAATTATGCCCCTAACCACTCCATGATAAATTGATTGCATGGTTTTGCTTTATTTGTTACTTTCTATCCAGATTCTCATTCTCTATATATGTTTGTTTCTACCAACCCCATCACATAACCCCAACCTTCAAAATACAATACACACTAATATGAATAATATTTGCTAAGAGAAAATCACCCATGTCAAGGACTTCCATGCTTGGCACACCCAAGGATAACACATGAAACCACCTACCCTCCTTTAACAAAAGGTCCCATCCTTTAAATCGTTCACTAAAAAATGTGTCATCAATAACTAGGTGTAACATACCCAGTTCCTTAATGCTCAATTTTGGATACAGGGTATCAAATCCTTTTCTTCTTTAAAAGCTTAACAATCAACATTGATACCACTTTGTCACATACCCAATTCACTCAATGACTTACAAAGGTTATGTGGTACAAAAAATTTTCTTTTTCTTTTTACTAGCTTGACAATAAACTCTGATACTACTTTCTAACATACCCTATGCCTTAATGCTTGATTAAGGATATGGGGTAACAAATATTTTTCTTGTTCACGAGCTTAACAATCAACTTTGATACCACTTTGTCACATACCCCTATTAAATTTATCCTAACCAAACTTGCAAAAAAATAATTTTCATCTCTCATACATTTTTTCAAACATTTTACATGTAGACATTTCTTCAAATATTTTGTATATAATCAAGTTGTCTTTTTCTTGTAGACATTTTGTCAAACATTTTACATGTAAATCTTTCTTCCAATAATTTGTACAATCAATTAAATAGTCTTTTTCTTGTAGAGATTTTGTCAAAAAATTTGTATGAAATCAAATAAGAAACATTGTTCTAATTCCACTTGTAACATACTAATCGAAATATACCACTCAATCATGCAACTTTTGATTTTTGTCTTTGAGGTATTTTAACAAATAGTTTGTATGCAAGTTGTAATAAGACACCTTTAACACATTTCTTCAAATGATTTGTATGCCAATAGGCATAGACCAACTACAACAATACTATCATACAATAAAAATATCCCCATCCACAAAATAACATTTTCATTGGGGCATTTCATCAAACAATTTGTATGCAATGAATCATTAAACCAATTAGGCATTTATTAAAACACTTTGCATGCAAACTAATATAAAAAATTCCTTAGGGTATATTTCCTAAATTATAGTAGTTCAAGTTGTGAAAAATGAACTAGATAATCAGTGGGAGTCCCTCATTATGGTCCAAGTTTTAGCCTCTGGAACCTCCCAGATGAAAATTTACAACAAAAATGTCAACACTATTGATTTTTCATGATTTTTCTAGACTGATAATTACTTCCAATTATTTATTTATTAGTTTATCTTGTGTGACATTCATCATTAAGAAATTATACATATAAAATATTCAATAATAAAAGAAATGACAACAATAGGACCATGAAGATATAACCAAACACAAGAGGACAAATTTTACCCTGGGGAGTTTAGGGAAAAACTCAACAATTTTTTTTAGAGAAATTTATCCAATTTAGTAAGAGATACAATATGAACTTTCTAGTCAAAATAAAGTCAAACTGACCAGTAATAAAACTCAGGTCAAACTTGGTCAAACATAGATAAATTCGTCCTATTGAAATAGCTTCATAAATTTGGTCAACCTGACCTTAGATAATTTCAACTTGCCCAAGAAAACTTTAATCCACTGCCTCATAGAGCTCCCACATTATGCCTCAGAATCATCCTTCATTATTTCTCAAGTTTGTCCTTCATTATGCCTCAGATTCATCCTTCTTTATGCCTCATATTCATCCTTATTTATGCCTTAGAAGATATCTCTTCTGATCTGAGTTCATAGCAAGAGGAGGAGGACGAGTATCCTTTATATAGTGATTGGAGGTTCCCCAAGTGGTGTGTCTATTTGGATGAGCTGACTTGTGCAGTTGGAGCCAACTTGACCTTATGGAGACAATTATTTCAATTTTCAAAAATTGAATTTCCCTCTTTTGAAGATGACTTGAATTTTACATTTGCATTTATCATTTATTTTTCTTTAAAGGGATAAAATAAATTATGAAGACTGACCATAGCTACAAAAATTTAGCAAACTTGACCTATTTGATGCATGATTTTAGGAGCATCCAGGAAGCTCTAATTCCTCTAATCACATCTCATGAAATATCGTGACCTAAGATCTTACAGTTGGATCAGATGATTAACAAGATTTCCCCTCATTATGGTTTAAGTTTCAAATCATGTAACCTCCCATAAGAAAAATAACATAAATTCTAACATGACCTGTTTGATGTATGATTTTATGAACATCCAAAAATCTTGAATTCCTCTGACCATATCTCCTAAAATATCGTGACCCAAGATCTAAAAGTTGAACCAAATGATTAGTAGGATTTCCCCTCACTATGGTCCAAGTTTTAGTTTTTGGAACCTCTTAGAAGAAAAATGATAGAAGAAAATACAACATGACCTTTTTAAATATGCATTTAGAAAGCTCAAATTCCTCTTATTATGCTTCTTAAAAATTTCACGACCCAAGATCTAAAAATTGGACCAAAGGATCGACAGGATTTCCCATTACTATGGTCCAAGTTTTAGTTTCTGGAACCTCCTAGAAGAAAAGTTATAACAAAAATGCCAAAATGATTTATTTAAAGAATAATTTAGGAAGCCTATCTTCCTTAACTAGTGATGTTAGAATTTAATCTAATACATATAAAAAAATACAGCCATGGTAAATTTGCTAAAGGTAAATGCATTTACATATAAACTTGCTGAAAAGAGAAATTAAATAACCATGCATGTCACTAAATAATCTATGCTTGAAATATCATTAACAACGAAATAAATATTATCTATTGCAATCAGAAAAATATTAGAAACCAAATTAGGGTAAGCCATGTTCCACCACACGATAGGCTTAATTGTGTTGCAATTTTTCTCACAATTGGTTAGTCTCGTGCAAAATCTTGATGGCTTGAGAAAAAATTATCTTAGGGGTATTTAAAACACTTAGATTCAAACTAGATTTAAAACCAAAAGTGAAGTCCACTCTCCCCCACACAAAAGAATGAATCTTAGTGTTCAACCTTTCCATTCCTTGACTATGTCCATAGACATCCACAAATGAAAATGTAGGTATGCATATCACAAGGGAGACCTTCTTCGATATTTGTAGTACCTCGACCCTCCCTTCTTCAGTTATCTTTGTGCCACACACAAATAGGACAACTCCTAGTCCTTAGAGCCATCTAGTCCAAGGAAGAAACACTACAACACATTCAATTATTGTTACACAAGTTGTCACCAATTCTCATGCCAATTTGAATTTCTAAGTGCGAGAGAGAGAGAGAGTAATAGAAGAGAGAAAACCAAGAATCTTAAGAATGAAGAAGAAGAACCCCTTGGATGCTCCTCCCTCTTATTTTTATAATCACACCTTGACCCTTCATCTCCAACCTTTTAGTTTCTTTGGAATACTAACCATTACATCAAAGGGAAATATTCACCCAAGGTATCGTTCTTCTCTTAATTCAATATTTCCCCTTCTTCAAGGCATCAAAATATATTGATTGTCCCATTTCTTCAATTTTAGCATTTTTATTAATAAAATGAAACATTATATCATATAATAGTGTTTGACATCATAACATCAATGTTGAAATTCAAACATTATATGTTCTTAATTTCATACAAAATTTGGGGTAATTAAAGGGGTGTCACATTCACCCCCCCCCCCCCCCCCTTAAGGAACATCATTCTCGGTGTTCTACTATCTATAAAACCATTATACGGAGAAGAAGGGATATGAAATTTTCATATTAGCACATTTTCCATGTCATCAGTTTCCAATTTGAGCTATGTCATTCATTTCTCACAGTCTAGTTACCTCTAGACCTTCTGGCATTCTGACACATTCAAGCATGGTTGTTTATTGCTTCACAAAGATTCAACATGGAACAAGTTCAACTCATTGTTTTCTTGGACACACCTAATGCATTCATGATCCCAATGAGTATGTATGTGAATCTTGAAAACCATTTCATTCAAGTTTCCCCTTCCTTGCAGTCACACACCTCCAAAGTTTAGGCATCCTCTTCTATGCTTCCCTATTCCCTTGCGTGATCCATTCCTTAGCAATAATTTCTCGCACAGGAAGAATCTCGAGACTTATGGAATCTTGTAGCCAAGATGTCCCTATGTCTTTCTCTAAATAATACAACACATTTATCATAACATAATTCATTTTGATCAATGTATGTCATAGGGTTCCTATTTCACCACAATGGCCTTGTCCCTAGGATTTTCAGCTTCACAACCATCATCTGTTCTTCCTAGATAGATCATCATCTCACCTATATCACAATAATACCATTTCCATGAGATTAATCATAATAATTTAAATAAATTATTCTTCCTTTTTCTTTTCTTTTCCAAACTTGCTTCATATAGGAATCATATTTCATATATATGATATTCTTATCATGATGTTCGACTCTTGCATATGGTATTACTTAGCCTTCATTATCATAACCAAATCTATTTCAACTACAATTTGTACTTTCAATCAACCAAAAAATGGCAAGTGTTCATACATAAAATATTTTCATTACAATCCTTTTATAACATCTCTAAAGTGATTTTAGAATTATTATACACATCACATTCAATAAATTTTAATTGATTTTAAAATAAATTCAAATGAAGCTATTGTTGCATTATTTATTTGCATCGCAATTAGTCCAAGCATTCCATAATGTATTCAAACATTTATTCCAACAACTAAAGGGTCAAAACTGAAAGATACACATCTCTAGATTCATGAGTAACTAGCTTCCACTTTTTGTTGCATGATGAAGGATTCATGCATCATTCTGCTACTCAACAATTCCTTAAAATTTTTAGAAGTCATTTTTTTTCATGACATTCAATCATGAAATTGATTGTCTCATTCAAGCATGCATCCACTCAATGCATCAAGCATATGTACTATCATGATTGATAATATGAGTGTCATGACCAAGTCACACCATAGTTGGATGCATTACGAATATTCTAGAAATCTTCACACAATGAAGGCTTGTTGTCTTTGTCATAAACTGCTAGGTATTAATGACAAACTTGCTTTCATATATCAACAATTCCATACAATTTTCACATTAACTAGGAAAAAACAATCCTTCAATTACGTGTTCATTACCAATAATCTCAACATTATATGATAGAATCACTTGTGTCAAGCTTAAAAACTATTGGAACAATATTCATGGACTCATAAACACAATTTCAATCCTTACATTTGCTTCATACATCCCACATTTTCATGCATTCTCTCAATGCATTACCAAACATATTTTGTCTTATGAATGTATTATTCATTCATTTAATCTTTTTTCAACATGGAAGCTTAATGCATGCACACATTATTAAGATTTTACTAAATCTTTTTGTGTTAACAATTTTCTTCCTTAACCATACCCATTCTTGGGCATCCATGCAGTACATGCATTAATTTGAAAAACAAAAGATATCAAATTCAACTGAAAGGAATTCTTGATGTCAATTCCTTTGCCTTTTTACATTTGCTTGTTACTTGCCCTACTTACTTGGCTACCATCACATGCATTCTCAACTAAGATCTATTCAAGGATTTTTGTTGGATTCTTAACATACTTGATTTTACAACATTCAACATCCCCTAAAAAGATCTCAACCTCACATATTAGTCACAACTCTATCATTTCATCTTCTTACACAAAAGTTTCAATGAATATTCATAAATATCATTTTCACTATGTATCAAATTTACAAATTCAAACAATGCCTTCAATCACACACCCAAACATGTTCATATACATCTTGTCATGCATGTGTCATACTAGTACATATTCCATGCTATTCATACCCATTTATTTCTAAATTTAATTTTCAACCTCTCTTGTTTTCAATCATTCACATGACAAATCTCATAAGCATAACACACACACACAATACTTTCTTTCATGTGGTGGTGTTGATGTCTCAAGAATTGTTGCACCAAAATTGGGGATAACCACCCAGTCTGACCCTTAATGCAGTTCCTTTTCCGTTTGGTATGGTGGCTCCGATTGGTTAGTATGGGACCAATTTTCCAATAGAATGTGTTTTCATGAATTGGTGTTTAATACACATATATAACAAAATGATAGATGGTTTGGACAATAAACTTATGAAAGTATACAAATAGATCTCTCTCTCTCTCTCTCTCTCTCTCTCTCTCTTTCTCTTTCTATATATATATATATAACCCAGGTAATCCAATATCAATGTGATTTGTAATGATTTCTGGTAATCAAATGCTAATGAAAATCAATCACTTGGTTATAGAAAGTTAAGCATGAATGATGATCACTTTAAACAAAGTGATATAAAAAATACCGCATACCATAATAGCATCAATTGTCAGCATATGTATTTAGAATATCAATTCCAACTTATTCAAAAGTGATATAATGCAGAATTGTATGAACATTCACATATAACAACAATATCGAATTAAAAGACTGTTTAATTGCATAACATGAAACAAAGGACATTGATAAAAGTACCATATGTATTTGAATCCTCCTACGGAAGTAACAGTCTGGTTTGCTCTTCTTATTCTGAAAACTTCAAAAAGATACAAAAATACAAGTCCTCTTGAATTCCCTTTACAACAAGCTTGAACCTTGATCCCTGTTTTCTACAAGAGTAAATTAAGAAGTGTAGAAATGATATCTTCTTCAATCTAATTTAATACAAATTTCAGGACCCTTTCTAAAATGACATGAAAGGGTCTTTATAGCAAAAATAAAAACAAACTATTCGTAAAAAGTGCTTCCGGTGGTTGAAACAACCTTTCCAAAAATATGGTATTTCATGTTAAAAATAGAATTGCGATAACTTTTGAAAAGATGCATTGCATCTATTATTCCTCTTGCGGCTTTAACTGACAAATCTTGAGCATAGTTTGGTTCTCTGGTGGATGACTCATCCTAGCATGCAACTGACCTGTGTATACTACATCTGAGAGTTCTAGCATCATTCGATTGGCTACATCAGCAAGACATTTGATTGCCATTTGTTGGCTATGTGGTTTGCCTAAATAGAACCAATGTGTATCCCAATTGAGGCTTTTTAATTTTTTGAGTAGCTCCTCTTTGGTATTCAAATCTTGCTTCCATTGTTTTTCCAACACTTTTGCTTTTGGAATGTTTTCTGGGGAACACTCAAAAATTAAATTGGCACTGTGTAAGTTATCGTTTATTAGCTCAATGATATTATTCATCACTACCCTGGCCCTTGAAGTTGCTCTTTTTGCTTTGATCAATTGTGTCTCCCATTCTGAAAATAATATCTTCTTATGAGATTTTTCAATTACCGGCAATTTAGCAGCCCTTCCCTTTACTGTGTTTTGCCAAGAGGTGTAACCTGTGATTTTGTCATCTTCATCCTCAAATTCCAACCTGGAATTGACCGTTTGATCTATCAGTGCATTGGTTTTGATACATAGTCGTTAAATGAGAGATATCTTTTGGCAGAGTTGGGTTAGCTGTTGAGATAGGAAATTATTTATTTCTAAGGCTTCCTTTATAAACTCTTCAACTTTGGGATTGTCTTTGAATTGCTCCATTGAGAGTTGTAGCTGCTTTATTTTCTCATCCTTAGATTTGATCTCTTCATGATGTGCCAATTTTAGTTGTTCGAACTCCTGAGATAGCTGTTGTTTTCTTTCAATAGCCTGCTGATCAATCCTCTGTTTTTCCACCCTTAACTGTTCTTCAAGTTGTTTAATCTTTTTATCTTTTTCCTTGATCAATTGATTAACTTCGGTTGCTTTATCTATTGTGGCAGTTGTATACGCTCCTGTAAACTATGATAATTTGGTCAAGTCCTCAAAGGGATTGAATTCTGAGTCTTTCCAGATGAAATTCATTGATTCATCTTGAGGAACTGTTGCTGATGCTTGGTCTGTCTTTCTCTTTTTTCCTTTGCCTTTTGACTACAACTCTGTGTTTAGGGCTATAAAACACATCCAAAGGTGGAATTTCCTCAATGCTCAGTGTAATCTCTAATGAAGGATACTCAGGGATTATCTCGATTTCTTTTAGAGCTGAGTCCTTGCTGGATGGTTTTTCAATCACAAGATCATGAATCATGGGCAATTGTCTTAAGGGGGATCCCGATGTGATAACATTTTGGGTATCACTTTGACCTTTGATCTGTTGATCAAATTGTTCCCATTCTTTGATCAATATCGGATCAATGTGGACATTTGTGCCTAACTGTTCACTTGCCTTTTCGCTTGTCTCGGCTGCACCAAAACTTTTCTCTATATCCTACTCTATTCTTTGCTCTGTTTGCTGGATGACTGGTGCAATATTCAATAAGTCCAGTGGTACTGTTTGAAGCCTTTGCATCCTGTATTGGATGAAATGGTCCATTTTTGCTGATTCTAGCTTGATTTTTGCCAGGTGGCTCACTTGTGTGAATGTCTCTGCTGATGTAAATAAGTCTTTGGATTCATCGTCCTCATGGACGAATTGTTTAACCTTTACCTGAGCAGTAAAATTATAAGCAACTTTATTCGGGTCATGTTGTCTTTTGGGAATAATAGCTAGGTTCAAACCCTTTGTTTTCTCGGCTTCAATTTGGGCATGTTTATAGTAATGCAATGAATAGATGTCATAGTGAATAGGAAAGGCATGCCATAACTGTTTCTTGGCCTCTTTGAGATTTTCCGTAAGCCCTTTTTCAACTGTCCGATAGGCTATTTCCCTAGCCAATAGTTTGTCTGGGATATAAAGAGGAAGGACATGCGGGTTGGTGATGCTACCAAAAATCCTAATGTATGTGAACATTTCTTCCCCAAACCAACTGCTAATTGAAGTTAGATCAATACTAGCCTCCTCGGACAGCCGAGGAGCTGGTCTATTAAAAATGGCTTAATGAATGGGTAGGATGAAACCATGACAAATTTTGTAGAAATGCTTCTTATATTGGGTCTTCCACAGGCATTTATGGTAAACATGGATAGGGGTCGGGTCTTGGATAGTCCACTTCCATCACATGATGGGAAAATTGGAATTGAAACAAATGGTATCGACTATATAGGCACTCATATAAAATGGGGGAATAACTCGGGTGGAAACATACCTGTTTTTCCTATAATCAAGTATTTGGATGGCCATTTTATCTGATAGGATATTAGCCCAATCCATCACAAAAGAGTGCAATGCTACTTCTATTAATGGAACCATTTGAATGGAAAACTTAG
This sequence comes from Pinus taeda, assembly GCA_000404065.3. NCBI lineage: Eukaryota > Viridiplantae > Streptophyta > Pinopsida > Pinales > Pinaceae > Pinus > Pinus taeda. The sequence goes on from APFE031434516.1 coordinate 146,734, forward strand.
TAGTACTGGAGCTTCCAAATAGTCTACACATCATTGCGGCAACATAACAATATGGAGATGCTAGGGAGTCCAAAGAATACATACCGGATGATTTGTGTTTGTGTTTGTTAGGGAAGGGTCTCCATTGTCTGATGGGGTCCAACTCTATTTGATTTTCCTTCAAGAAAGCTTCAAGGAATAATTTATTGTAGTACTTCTAGGGCTCTCGCAAATGATACATTTTCTTCAAGTCTTCAGGTTTGAAGGATCCAAACATTCTTTCGTTAGCTATGAAGAGTGTCATGTCTGTTATATTGATGCTTTCAATTACCCATTTTACCATATCATTATATGGCAAAACCTTCGGGCGGGCCACTATTTGATGAAGAAAAGAGTTGGCTAAATCACCAAGTGTGTTTTCTGACTCTGCAGGTCCATCAATTGTTACATGTCCTTCCATTACCTTTGGCTTTTCCGTTTCTAACATATCATATATGCCTTCCCATGAAATTTTCCCACAATCTTGACATGTAGTATCCGAGATCAACACAGTTTTTTCTGGTCCTTCCGCCACTACAGGGGGAACTTTCATCTTTCGAGCTTTCCTTGACATTTTGTTGGCTGCATACTTCCAGATTCAAACTGCAAAAATGAAAAAGAGGACATTGATAGGCTAAAACTTTTTAGAGCAGCTAAAGCTTGTAAAGATAGTGTTGAGATTAGTACAGACGAAAATCAGAGCAGGAGCATTTGATGCAAAAGATTTCGTATTGTAAATTGATATTAACATGAAGGATGAAATCTTGAAGGACCGCAGTCATAACTGTTTTTAATGTTTTTCCATAACCAATGACGTGAAACTTTAATGCTCAATGAATAGATCACATCATAGGTTTCCAAGGTTCTATTAGAATGTGTGCCATAAACTTTCCAGTTTTGCGATGAGTTATTTCAATATATTATTTTAATATTTAAAGAGAAATCGCATATCGCAAGTCGAGAGTTATAAGTGCCATGTTCTAAGAGTCTTTCAAGTTTCCACGATTACGATAAGTGATGACCTGGCATATAGAGTTGCGAAATTCCTCATTTAAATTGCCTGGATCATGTTTTCCCTTTATTATTATTGAACCACTATATTACTATTAACATCGCATCGCACGTCCCCGAGGTAAGCTTCACTTGTTTCTACTGGGATTGCGATATGGGATAGACGTATATTGCATTGCAAGTTTCAGGGCTAGTTTCTTTTGTTTTTCAGGGTATGCGGAATGAGAGAATCACAAAGTTTCAACGGACCGTTAAAACATATTTTTTGGAATCGGCGATATGTGATATGCGATAGTTTTATCGCATCACATGTTTGTCAATGGATTGTTTTATGAAGCTCTACGATTGAGATTTTTGCGGTAACTTCGCATCACAACATGAATATTTGAAAGTTTTTTGAAGCACTTTTTATTTAGAAAGCAAGAAACAAAGAAATTGATTTCTATGTAAAGGTTTTATTGCTTTTCACAAACTAAAGGGACCCTATTTCCTATTTAGCATCTTAGAATAAGATTAAGAAAATTTTGAAATGGGGGGGTTGTTGTATAGCACAACAATTGGCGATTCACTAAAAGAACCAGTTATCTCTGAATACAATGATGAAATTTCTAACACTTGCTCAAGTACAAACAATTGAGGAAAAGGAAACTATCTTGAAATTAGTTAGATAAACAAAATTACTCTGAATAAGAAAAATTGATCAATTTTGCAATTTCTTTTACAAACCCTTGTTGTAAATGAAAACATTTTTTGTTTCTTCAATCCTTGATTGGTTGTTAAAGATAAAGTAGGGGGCTCCTCCAACTTAGCTTTTGAATTTACTCTTTTGTCACAGGTAGTGCCACTGCAGCCAGCAAACGTCTATAGTCTCGACAGGGTTACCCTTTAACCATCAATTATTCATTATCCCATCCATCTAAGAGTATAATCTTTTAAATATAAATTCATATATATATATATCATATATATATATCTATATATATATTATATATATATATATATAATATATATAATATATATATATATATATATATATATAATATATATATATATATATATAATATATAATATATATATATATTATTTTATTATTTTTATTTTTTCAGATAAAAGCCATTGCCCTGGTTTGGGAGCCAGAAGATGACATTGCCATCCACTGGTTGTAATTGAACTGAACAAGCTGGATTGTAATGAGACCCCTTGTCTTATGATTATAAGACATTACCCTGTTTTGGTATCCAGTATTGGTAATGTCAGTTTAATTAGTTCCCTATGATCATGGTAAGCAAGCTCGTAATGAGACCTCTTATCTTTTAAGTCAGATATATTTTAGAATTACAGTCTAAAAAATCATAAACCTAGTGGATGGGGTGAATCTTTGACTTCTTAAGAGTTATTGGATGACAATTATAGAGATATAGATGCTTAGTTGTAGCAAGTCTTTACTTTTAAAAATAACCTTTCTCAACTGATAAAACTGAAAATGATTCACTATGTTTTCCAGGTTTGAAATATTTCACAATTTCAAAGAACATCTAAGAGTTTTCTGATGTTTATCTAATTTCCAAAATTGTAATCATTTCTTTGAAAGTTTCTACTTTTTAAAAGCGGATATTCACAATATATTTTAAAAGAGATTTCAATAGTAAAAAGCCAATGGTATACTATTTAGAACATTATTTTTGAAAGAAATCAAAATTTGCATAGAAAAATATGTATAGATAAGAAGGGGTTACCTCCTCAGGGAAATAATTTCTTTAGGATAAGCCCATTCACAGGAAGAGAATCTCTCTTTCCTATTAAGTCTTGTAGTAGAAATGTTGATGAGCTTATCTTTTCGACAATCTGGAATGGTCCAAGCCACATCTTCTGAAATTTGGTATGCTTACCTTTTTCTTCATGTGCTTTGTCCCATTTCAAAACAAGATCACCAATCTGTAATGTTTTTGAGCCGGCTAAACTTGCATCAAAAGAGGATTTAATGACTAGCTGATGTTTAGCATGAGTAACCTTGGCTTTTTCTCTTTCCTCATCTAATTTAAGAATTTGATCAAACCTTAATTAAATAGAGGAATAAGGAGTTTCTTCAATGAATTGTACTAGGGCTAGTGATGGGAGGGCTAGATTTGGTGGAATAACAACTTCTTTCCCATACACTAAGTTAAAAGGAGAAGTACCTATTGAGGCCTTCTGAGTTATACGATCTGCGCATAGTGCGAATATTAAAGATTATGCCAATTCTTTTGGCTTTGATCAACAATTCTTTTAATAATCCTGATGAGATTTTTGTTAGTTGACTCTGCTAAGCCATTTCCTTGGGGATAGTAATTTGCAAAGTATTTTAACTTAAAACCTCTCTTAGGAGAAAATTCAACTATACTATTTCGAGAAAAATAAGATGCATTGTTAAAGATAAGTGCATTAGGTAAACCAAACCTGGTGATGATGAAATGATCAATAAATCCAATAATCGCATCAGAATTTGCTACCTCTAGTGGAATTGCTTCTACCCACTTAGTGAAGTAGTCCGTGGTTGTAAGGATGTATCTGTGCTGCTTGGAAGAATGAGGAACAATCTCTCCTATAACATCAAGCCCCCACTGCTCAAATGGTTGCTCAATGTTAACTGGTTGTAAAGGAAAGGCTGGCTTCCTTTGTCTCCCACTAGCAGTTTGGCATATCTTACATTTCCTCACATAGCCATGGGTATCTTTGAACAAAGTTGGCCAATAATACCGAACATGCAATATTTTGTGTGATGTAGTGTCTCCTCCAAAGTTTCCACTAGCTATGCCATCATGGAGTTCCTTGAAAACCATTTGTGCTTCAAATTTTTCAAGGAATCTTAATAGAATAGAATTGCAATTTCTTCTGGATAACAAATTATTAATGATTTCATAGTGATTGGATTTTAACCTTAGGGAATGTTTATTTTTGTAGCTGAATTCAGGGGGGGCATATCCATTTTTCAAGTAAAAAATCAGATCAGCATATTGAGATTCAGAATCAATCATACTTATCTCATTTACTTGTGCAGTACTACTTGAATCTTCATGATATGGTATATTAGAAGCTCCTACCAGTAACCTGCAAAAACCTTGTCCTCTAACAATTTTCACTGGTTTAATATCAATGTCATATTCTTGTAAAGCTTTTACCTAGTTAGCTCTTTTCTCTCCTACTTTTTGAACTAGAAATTTCCTCACTGCAGAGAATGGTACTATCACTTTTGTATGTGTTTTCAGGAGGAAAGGTTTAAAATGTTTAGACTTAAATACAATGAAGGCTTGTGTCTCGACTTCTGAATAATTAAGCTCAGCACCCTGCAAATTGGAACTAAAGAAAGATATGGGTGCTTCCACTTGCTGATCATTGATTTGTGTTAAAACAACAACATAAGATGATTGAATGGCTAAAGTATACAAAATAAAGTGATTAGAAAAAACAGAGTATTCAATGCAGGAGCATTAATGATTGCTTGTTTGATTGAGTCAAAAGCTTCTCTTTTGTTATGTCCCCATTTGCAGACTAAATTTTTCTTAATCATGGATTGCAAGGGTAGAACAATATAAGAAAAATCAGGAACAAATCTTTTTACAAAATTTATCTGTCCCAAGAATGATTGCATAGATTTCTTATTATGTGGTAAAGGGATATCAACAATCTCCTTTATCCTATCAGGATCAATGTATATGCCATTTTTGGATACAATAAACCCTAAGAGTTTACCTTCATTAAGAGCAAAGAATGAATTTTTAGGATTTAAGGAGATCCCATACTTTTTGCAACGTTCAAAGATTCGCTTTAAATCATACAAATGGTTGCTCTTTTTCTTAGAATAGACAGTTATGTCATCCAAGCAAACAACGACCGTTTTATCGATCAAACCTTTGAAAGCTATGTCCATGGCTCGTTGGAAAGTATCTCCAACATTTATCAAACCAAAAGGCATTTTCTGATAAGTGTATGTTCCCCATTTGGTCCTGAATGTAGTCTTTAATATATCATCTAGATGTACCATGATATGATTCTATCCTGAAAAACCATCAAGAAAAGGCATTAATTCTGAGCCAACTATTGATTGAAGTATCTGCTCCATTGTTGGTAATGGGAAATTATATTTTTGACATGTTTTGTTGAGATTTCTAAAATCTATACAAATCCTAATATCACCATTCTTTTTCCTGACAGGTACCAAATTTTAGACCCATGTTGAATGTCTGACGGGAAAAATTATTTTGGCTTTAAGGAGTTTATTCAACTTTGATTTGATTTGACTCTCAAGATTGGGGTGAATTTTCCTTAATTTCTACTGCACAGGTTTCTCATCAGAAATCATTGGAATTGTATGTTGAATAATAGAGGCATCATCAGTTTTTAGATCTTCATAATTCCAAGCAAAAATACCTTTGTATTTTTAAATAATCTGATGAAGGAAAATATTTCATCAGGTGAAAGTCCAAGTCCTAGATTGACATTTTGTGGTTTGGCATTGGTACCAAGATTTACTAATTCAAACCTTAAAGTTGAACTTTGAAGTTTTGAATTAGTGACTTTTTTGAATCTATCCTTTTTTTTTTCTATATAATACTATCTAAGCACCCATCGGGGATTTGAACCAGTGACCTATCGCAAGGAGTTCCTTAACAATACACCCATTCACCATCAATCCAAAGCCCCGTGGGCTTTTGAATCTATCCTTAATATCATACAAATCTTCCAATTTAACCACAGATTTAGGAATAGGGTTTTCATTGAGTTTCTGCTTTAATTGTAGATCATGATCACTTTCATCGATGAGTTGGTCTTCATAAGATTCCTCAGATGTTAAGAAATTCAAGATATGTTCATCATGATTAAACACACGCCAATTGGTGACATTATCTAGGATGGATGGTCTAAAAATTAATTCAATAGAAAATCTATATGGGCTATAATCCTCAGATGGAAGGAGCTTAGAAGCTACATTAGCCAGGAGATCTGTTGCTGCATTTTGTGATCTGGGAATAGGAGAGATATCAAATGCCAGAAAATGAGAAATAAGATCTTGAGCGAGTGATTGATAATGTTTGAGGTTTCCTAAAAGACAATGAATAATATTTCTTACTTGTTTTATCACTATTTCAGAATCACCAAACACTTTCAGATATTTCACATTAAGACTTATTACTTTATGAAGACCTTGAATCAAGGCTTCATATTCTGCAGTATTATTAGTACACTCAAATTCTAACCTGCATGATAACATTGTCTTTTCTCCTTCAAGACTAACTAGAATACATCCTGCTCCTGCACCATCATTATATTTAGATCCATCAAAATACGAGGACCAAAATAAAGGCTTATCTACAGGTTTATCTACAAGTTTATCTACAACATTAAAACACTTGGAAGTATCGGTCTGTGAAAAATTCTCAACTTGTGATGTGACATTACTAACTAAAAAAGGTGATTGCTGAGCATTGAAGTTCCCGAAAAATGATTTAGGTGAATAGTTTCCAAGAATATTATTATTGAAGGCTACTAGTTCATTTCCTTCTTCAAATTCTGTCACTGTGTGAGTCAGGTGTTTTTCGCGGTCGATTCTAATTTGATTTGGATTCCCATTATAAGGAAGCCACATGTGAGAGCAATCAGTTGAAATATAACCATGAAGCTTTTCAGACCAATCTCTGCTAAGAATTAAACTATAAAACTTAGGGATGTCAGCAATCAATATATTAATTATTTGAACAACCCTTGGATCAACAGATAGTCTAATAGTAGCTGAATTTATTTCTCCTAAAAATTGAACCTTAGTTCGATCCAATTGGACAATATGAACTACAGACTTCTGAGGTTCAATATTTAATTTGGAGCAAACTGATGTTGACATTATATTTGATGAAGCCCCTGAATCAATCAAGCAGTTATGCAAATTTCTATTGTAGATCTCATAAGTCAAAAGAAATGGAGGGGTATGAGAATTTGATCTATCACCAATCAAAACGGAATTGGTAGAATCCACCTTATCAGATGGTGGCCTACCATATCCTCTGGCAGCGTTGGATAATACACTAGTTGGAAGAGGAGAAGAAAGTATTGCATTTAATTCCTTAAGCAACAACTTTTGTTGATGCTTGAGCTTGCTAAGTTCATGAAGAGAAATGTTTGCTCGAGTCTTCTTCATATCTTCAATTATGTTATAATCCATTAAATCTGAAACTACTAGAGTTTTTGATGATGATGGAGGATTGGATGAAGATGGTTTTGTTTGTGGAGATGAAATTGGAGTTTTCTTCGCAGGAATTTTCTCTTTAGTAATAGGATTTGAGTTTTTCCTCTTTTGATTTGGTTGATTAGGCTCTATGATACTTTTACTTCTGGTGTTTACTGGTAGGGCTTCTTGTTCACTTTCGTTATCAGAGTTGGGTAGAATAAAGTCCCACATTGCATGACATTCAACTGTTTCTTCTTCCTCTATTTCTTCAGCTGATAAAACTGTATCTTCTTCTTCATCATCATCATCTAAATCAGATTCTGCATTTGATATAACGTTTGGAGGTTGAGGATTTATTGGTTGATTTCTTTTAAAATTCCTAAATGGTTTTTTTGATTAATATTCAAATACCTGCTTTTTAATCTCTACCATTTCATTGGACATAGTTTTAAGAACCTTTTGCAGGCCTTCCATGTCATATGGATCTTTGGTTACTTTTTTCTTTGATTCATCTTTAAAGGTTACTTTCTTGGATTTTCTTTCCTCTAATGCGTTTTTATTTTCTACGGCCAAGACACATTTTTCAACAGCTATTGCCTCTTTCATATTTTCTGCTAACGTCGGTTTGGCAGCTCTATCAGATGGCTGTGTTTGAAGGTAGATCAGAAATGTACCATTCATTTCGGACCTCATCACTAGGCTTGGACGCCGTAGGTATTTTATTCAATAACTTATTGAAATGTGAGTTGAAGTCCTTAATGGGTTCTTTTGGTTCGGCTATCAAATTGGAGAGGTCATTTATCAAAGTTTCTGTAGACCTATCATCTCCAAATTTAGTTAAAACTTTCTCTTGAAAAGCATCCCAGCTATTAATAGAGCCTGATGGTAACGAAAAGTACCATGATCTTGCTGCTCCTTGTAGAGTATATGGGAATAATCTTACAACTACATCTTCTTCTGCTACTCCATTCAAATTAATGGACAACATGAAATTATTTATGTCCTTTAGCTAATAGGCCATTATCAGGGTTAAATTTAGGTAACCATTTTCCTGGATGTGCTGGCAATTGGGTTAAAGGTCCAGCCATTCTAACAGCCCCTGGGTTGGTCCATGGCCTTGGCTGAGGTTGATTCTGTGCCATTGTTGGTATATTAGTAGAAGAGAGTGAAGAAGTGGTTGAAGGTGATTGGGTAGAGGATGGTGTAGCTCCTGTACTTGTGTGAATCACGATCTGAAGTTGGGAAGTGAGTGTGTGACCTTGTAATGATATGGATGGAATGGACAATGATGATGAAAGAACCTTGCTGTTAGATTCTGATGGTGTCTTCTTAGCTCTTTTACCACTTGGTAGAGGGAATTCAACTGGTGGGATTCCAAGTTTTTCACTCTGTGCTCTAGTTAGCGATTGCGATGGGAGATATTGAGAAGTGACACTACCTTGGGATAACTCAAGCTCTTCTTGAGATATTGAAATCCCTTGCAATTTGTGGATCAAAGATTATACTTCAGGGGGTTTAGAAGAAGAACTGTCTAGCTTGTTTAGGATTTCAGCAGTGGGTTCTGTATTTTTCTTTTCAACTTCTCGCTTGGGAATAGGAGATTTGGAATGCGATTGAGAAGTTGGAGGTGATGGTGAGAGAGTTTAACACTTATAATGGCCTGTAGATTTAGATTTACTTTCCATTCATAGTCAAGCCCTCTTTCTAGCACCAAAAATTTTGATGCCTCAAGAATCGTTGCACCAACATTGGGGATAACCACCCAGTCTGACCCTTAATGTAGTTCCTTTTCCATTTGGTATGGTGGCTCCGACTGGATAGGATGGGACCAGTTTCCCAATAGAATGTGTTTTCATGAATTGGTGTTTAATATATATGACAAAATGATAGATGGTTTGGACAATAAACTTATGAAAGTATATATATATATATATATAATTTATTATATATATAACCCGGGTAATCCAATATCAATGCGATTTATAATGATTTCTGGTAATCAAATGCTAATGAAAATCAATCACTTGGCTACAGAAAGTTAAGTATGAATGATGATCACTTTAAACAAAGTGATATAAAACATACCGCATATCATAATAACATCAATTGTCAGCATATGTATTTAGAATATCAGTTCCAACTTATTCAAAAGTGATACAATGCAGAATTGCATGAGCATTCACATATAACAACAATATCGAATCAAAAGACTGTTTAATTGCATAACATGAAACAAAGGACATTGATAAAAGTACCATATGTATTTGAATCCTCTTATGGAAGTAACAGTCTGGTTCGTTCTTCTTATTCTGAAAACTTAAACAAGATACAAAAATGCAAGTCCTCTTGAATTCCCTTTACAACAAGTTTGAACTTTGATCCTTGTATTCTACAAAGGTAAATTAAGAAGTGCAGAAATGATATCTTCTTCAATCTAATTTAATACAAATTTCAGGACCCTTTCTAAAATGACATGAAAGGGTCTTTATAGAAAAAATAAAAACAAACTATTCGTAAAAAGTGCTTAAGGTGGTTGGAACAACTCTTCCCAAAATATGGGATTTCATGTTAAAAATAGAATTGCGATAACTTTTGAAAAGATGCATTGCATCTATTATTCCTCCTGCGGCTTTAACTGACAAATCTCAGGCATAGTTTGGATCTCTGGCAGATGACTCATCCTAGCATGCAACTGACCTGTGTATACTGCATCTGAGAGTTCTAGCATCATGCGATCGGCTGCATCAGCAAGACATTTGATTGTCATTTGTTGGATATGTGGTTTGACTAAATAGAACCAATGTGTATCCCAATTGAGGATTTTTAATTTTTTGAGTTGCTCCTCTCTGGTATTCAAATCTTGCTTCCATTTCTTTTCCAACACTTTTTCTTTTGGAAGGTTTTCTGGGGAACACTCAAAAATTAAATTGGCACTGTGTAAGTTATCGTTTATCAGCTCAATGATATTATTCATCACTGTCATGGCCCTTGAAGTTGTTTTTTCTGCTTTGATCAGCCAGGTCTCCCATTCTAAAAATAATATCTCCTTATGAGATTCTTCAATTACTGACAATTTAGCAGCCCTTTCCTTTACTGTGTTTTGCCAAGAGATGTAACCTGTGATTTTGTCATTTGCATCCTCGAATTCCAACCTGGAATTGACTGCTTGATCTATCAGTGCATTGGTTTTGATACATAGTGGATAAATGAGAGATATCTTTTGGCAGAGTTGGGTTAGCTGTTGAGATAAGAAATTATTTATTTCTAAGGCTTCCTTTATAAAATCTTTAACTTTGGGATTGTCTTTGAATTTCTCCATTGAGAGTTGTAGCTGCTTTATTTGCTCATCCTTAGATTTGATCTCTTCATGATGTGCCAATTTTAGCTGTTCGAACTACTGAGATAGCTATTGTTGTCTTTCAATAGCGTGCTGATCAATCCTCTGTTTTTCCACCTTTAACTGTTCTTCAAGTTGTTTAATCTTTTGATCTTTTTCCTTGATCAATTGATTAACTTTGGTTTCTTTATCTATCGTGGCAGATGTATACGCTCCTGCAAACTTTGATAATTTGGTCAAGTCATCAGAGGGATTGACTTCTGAGTCTTTCCAGATGACATTCATGGATTCATCTTGAGAAATTGTTGCTGATGCTTGGTCTTTCTTTATCTTTTTCCTTTGCCTTTTGACTACAGATCTGTGTTTAGGGCTATAAAACACATCCAAAGGTGGAATTTCCTCAATGCTCAGTGTAAACTATGATGAAGGATACTCAGGGATTATCTCAATTTATTTTAGAGTTGAGTCCTTTCTGGATGGTTTTTCAATCATAGGATCATGAATCATGGGCTGTTGTCTTAAGGGGGATCCCAGTGTGATAACATTTTGGGTATCGCTTTGACCTTTGATCTGTTGATCAAACTGTTCCCATCTTTTATCAATATCGGATCAATGTGGACATTTGTGCCTAACTTTTCACTTGCCTTGTCACTTGTCTTGGCTGCACCAGGAGTTTTCTCTATATCCTGCTCCATGCTTTACTCTATTTGCTAGATGACTGGTGCAATATTCAATAAGTCCAGTGGTACTGTCTGAAGCCTTTGCGTCCTGTATTGGATGAATTGGTCCATTTTTGCTAATTCCAGCTTGTTTTTTGCCAAGTGGCTCACTTGTGTGAATGTCTCTGCTGATGTAAATAAGTCATTGAATTCATCGTCCTCATGGACGAATTGTTTAACCTTTACCTGAGCAATAAAATTATAAGCAACCTTTTTCGGGTCATACTGTCTTTTGAGAATAACAGCTAGGTTCAAACCCTTTGTTTTCTCGACTTCAATTTGGGCATGTTTATAGTCATGCAATGAATAGATGCCATAGCGAATAGGAAAGGTAGGCCATAACTATTTCTTGGTCTCTTTGAGATTTTTCGTAAGTTTTTCAACTGTCTGATAGGCTATTTCCCTAGCCAATAGTTTGTCTGGGACATAAAGAGGAAGGACATGCGGGTCAGTGATGCTACCAAAAATCCTAATGTATGTGAACATTTCTTCCTGAAACCAGCTGCCAATTGGAGTTAGATCAATACTAGCCTCCTCGGACAACTGAGGAGTTGGTCTATTAAAAATGGCCTGATGAATGGGTAGGATGAAACCATGACAAATTTTGTAGAAATGCTTCTTATATTGGGTCTTCCATGGGCATTTATGGTAAACATGGATAGGGGTTGGGTCCTGGATAGTCCACTTCCATCCCATTATGGGAAAATTGGAATTGAAACAAATGGTATCGACTATATATGCACTCATATAAAATGGGGGAACAACTTGGGTGGAAACATACTTGTTTTTCCTATAATCAAGTATTTTGATGGCCATTTTATCTGATAGGATATTAGCCCAATCCATCACAACAGAGTTCAATGCTGCTTCTATTAATGGAACCATTTGAATGGAAAACTTAGTAGTATTGGAGCTTCCAAATAGTCTACACATCATTGCGGAAGCATAACAATATGGAGATGCTAGGGAGTCCAAAGAATACATACTAGATGATTTGTGCTTGTGTTTGTTAGGGAAGTGTCTCCGTTGTCTAATGGGGTTCGACTCTATTTGATTTTCCTTCGAGAAAGCTTCAAGGAATGATTTATTGTAGTACTTCTGGGGCTCTGACAAATGATACATTTTCTTCAAGTCTTTAGGCTTGAAGGATCCAAACATTCTTCTGTTAGCTGTGAAGAGCATCCTATCCGTTATATTGATGCTTTCAATTACCCATTTTACCATATCATTATATGGCAAAACCTTTGGGCGGGCCGCTATTCGATGAAGAAAAGAGTCAGCTAAATCACCAAGTGCGTTTTTTGACTCTGTAGGTCCATCAACTATTGCATGTCCTTCCGTTACCTTTGGCTTTTCCATTTCTAACATATCATATATGCCTTCCCATGAAATTTTCCCACAATCTTGACATGTAGTATCCGAGATCAACATATTTTTTTCCAGTCCTTCTGCCACTGTAGGGGGAAATTTCATCTTTCGAGTTTTCTTTGACATTTTGGCTGGCTGCATACTTCCAGATTCAAACTGCAAAAATGAAACAGAGGACATCGATGGGCTAAAACTTTTCAGAGCAGCCAAAGCTTGTAAAGGTAGTGTTGAGATTACTACAGATGAAAATCAGATCAGGAGCATTTGATGCGAAAGATTTTGTATTGTAAATTGATATTAACACAAAGGATGAAATCTTGAAGGACCGTAGTTATAACTATTTTTAATGTTTTGGCATAACCACCGATGTGAAACATTAATGCTCAATGAATAGATCGCATCACAGGTTTCCAAGGTTCTATTAGAATGCGTGCCATAAACTTTCCGGTTTTGCGATGAGCAATTTCAATATATTATTTTAATATTTAAAGAGCAATTGGATATCGCAAGTCAGGAGTTATAAGTGCCATGTTCTAAGAGTCTTTCGAATTTCTGCAATTGTGATAAGTGATGACTTGGCATATAGAGTTGGGAAATTTCTTATTTAACTTGTCCAGATCATGTTTTCCCTTTATTATTATTGAACCACTTTATTATTATTAACATCGCATCGCACGTCCTTGAGGTGAGCTTCACTTGTTTCTACTGGGATTGCGATATGTGATAGACGTATATTGCATCGCAAGTTTCGGGGCTAGTTTCTTTTGGTTTTCAGGGTGTGCAGAATGATAGAATTGCAAAGTTTCAATGGAATGTTAAAACATATTTTTTTGAATCACCGATATGCGATATGTGATAGTTTTATCGCATCACATGTTTGTCAATAGATTGTTTTAAGAAGCTATACGATTGAGATTTTTGCGGTAACTTCGCATCACAACATGGATATTTGGATTGAATGTACCTTAGCCTTAAGCAAATGCAATTTGCGATGTTTGAATTTTTTAGAAATTTTTTTGAAGCACTTTTTATTTAAAAAGCAAGACATAAAGAAATTTATTTCTATGTAAAGGTTTTGTTGCTTTTCACAAACTAAAGGGACCCTATTTCCTATTTAGCATCTTAGAATAAGATTAAGAAAAATTTGAAATGGGGGGGTTGTTGTATAGCACAAAAGGTGGTTAACAAGAGATCGCTCTTGAAAACTTTCCATATAAACATTCCATATGACATGAAATTCATTAGGTAACATCACTGTGTTATCCAAAACTGATAGCAAGTACTAATTTCTATTTACTTAACATTTACACATTCATATTATTTTCATAAGTAAAATATATCATTCAAGCACAATTTTTAGTTAAGGGAAACTCCCTTCTTAATCCATTTTCACAATTGTGATTTCATTATCCTTTTGGTTCATATTAACCCAGTCAAGCCCTCCTTAACTGATCCATTATCCACATCTATCCTCTAATACAACTTTGCAAGGAATACTTCCAAGTTCATTAGGAATTCCATCACACGAATAAACATAACAATTTTATTAAATGAAGAAATAAATTTTCCCAAATTATTAGCAGACTCACAACCCAAATTTCTTCCTTGTAACAATTATGGGGTCCCTCCCTCTTGCATATATCAGTTGTCTCAACACACATTATATCAGTACAATTGTCTTAGAACATGATCATTCATTCATGCAATCTCACAAACATATACTCATATCAAGCACTTAATCAAACATTAAAACATTGTTAAAATTCAAGAGTCATAATCAATAATTCTGAGAACACTTATATGGCGAGAACCATTGAATGGAAGAAAACCTCTTATTTTCTTTTATCCATAGGATTTTCTACTCCTGTTTTTTCAGCAGTGGGTCATTCTCAAGCTGGGCCATGAATCTAATAGACATTGACTCACAAAGATCCAAGTACGATATATAAATAATATTGAACACACACAATGTCAAGGTACCAACCCCAACAACCTCAAAACAATAGTTTCACATCCCCCCCATTAGCCCACTCAACCCAAGGTAGTGCACCCCCCTTCTCTGATCATAGAGTTTCCTCGAGCTATATCACTATTCTTCCAGGGTCTTCAACTTGGCTTGGTCGAGGATGTCTCAAAACCCTGTGGCTTATATGAGTTTCATCTACCTTTGGGGCATCAGGTATTCTCCAGATCCCACACACAAACATTTTTCTATACACTTTTCCCTCTAGGACTCCAACTTTCCACAAGGCAACATAGGGAGAAGCACACTCACAACATTCTCACAAAATGCATACCAACATGCATAGGTTGCACTTGTACCATTCTATATCAACACCTTATCTTCCATAGCCTTCATTCTACAAGACTACATGCAACATCTTCATTAGCTTCCCAATCATGCTGTCAAACTATTCATTGTTACATATTCACCATTAACCACTATTAGTCATCTAAATCATGTTATGAAAATATAATACTCTGAGTCTTTATGCATATACATCCATTATTGTATGCACCTATCATATCTTCATGCATCTAGCATATCATTATTTAGTATCTATTTAATGGAAATGCATCTTTGAACAGTTTCTTCTCTTTCATTTTTATCATGCCAATGTTATTATTCATCAGCATATGTGATCTGGGATATTTCCTTCAGTGATATTAAACAAAATTTCTTAAAGAGCATGAAATACCATAAATGCAACATCCATGAAGAAACAACACCAAAAGAAGGAAATATAGACAATGCATCAAGATTTGATAATGGAGTTCACTTGCAATGTGTGAACTACGTCTGTGGGCCCAACTTCATATTGGATAAGCCCCTTTATTATCTCAACAAAATAATGGAAAATAAATGGAAAAATACATGGAAATACCTCACTCATGGGGATGACCCAAAAATATGCTACTCAGATCCCAATTAAGACTACACCAGTGTATTCCTTGCGAAATTTTGAGAAAAATGAGTATAAACTTGATAAAGTTTTGGAACTGTCACCTCCTCATCAATTTTGCGTTGCAACATATTAGAATATGCTTGGAATATTCCCTCAAAATATTCTCAGAATCAATCTTGAGATCTATGTCTTCCTGAGTGTGGGTACCCTCTTGACCTGCATGCCAAGATTCAATTCGGCACGACCTTTGTCTCGTCCGTCATGGGTGCTCGGTCAAATCCATATATGGGCGTAAATATTAATCATGGGACAAAATTATCAAAGCCCGCCACTTGGGGTGAATTGCTGGCATATAATTGTTAAGACTTATGGTTGGAAAGGGTCCTAGGATCAAACCCATAGGACCCTGCATTTTGGTGTCAGGATATATCTATATCTATATATCTATATATATATATATATTGGCCAATCGTTTCAATCGTCATTAGTTTTAGCACTAATGTTGCCAAAATAACCGATGCTGCCAACTTAATCCCTCTGCTAACTTTGGTATGTGCCAATTTGGCTTGCCAACCATGGGTTGCCACAATGGCACCAATGATTAGGCCACCTGGTGTCTGTGGATTGGTCCACCTATATGCACAATCAGCATTTCGATCTTTCCACGTCAAGAACCACTAGGATGACATACCATGCCATGTGGTGTGTTTGGGTGACATGTTGCACTCTCTACTTTGTGCCACATGGTGCTCTCTAGATGGTTCCATATGGCACTGTCAGAGCTAAATTTTTTATTGTTTGCCAACAAATTTAGATGGGCATAACTTTGTCATACAAACTCCATTTGAGGTGTCAGTCGTGTTGTTGTAATCATATCAACGAGATCTATGACTTGGTTCTAGTGTTCCTGAGATTTGAGGACTTCAAATTTTGAGCCTTTTTGGATCTTCCTAGATCAATCCTCCCCACCGAGAAGATTTTGGTCCTCCAAAATCTTTATCAATAAAAAATTAGGTGAGGGAATTTCTCCCCCACTTTCTACTTTTCAATCCATCATGCTTTGCTGGGATGCATTCCTTTGAAACCCACTCGAAGGCACTCCACATCTCCCTGTCATGAAGTCATGGTTCTTCTATCTAGGATGATGCCTTCAAGTAACTAGTCCAAGTACTCAGGAGAAAAATCATCCATTGATGGAACTTGACCACTCTCCTTTATATCCATGATCATGATAGGTTCGTAAAGTTTCAAGTTCTCTACATTGACTATGAAATACATTTGCATATAAGTTAGTAGATCAAGGTAGAAAGCATTTGTCCCAATATTTTCTAAGATGGTGACTGGACCACATATGATTGGTTTCAACTTTTTTCCTTCTCCCTTCAACTTGTCCTTAATTATGTGAAGCCATACTTCGTTTCTAACCTGGAATTGATGATCAACCTTGTGCTTGTAATCTCGGGCTTTATATTGTGCTTGACTCTTCTCCAAATGTTCCTGTATTGCTAGATGTAACATCTGGATTCTCTGAATGAATCTGAGAGCTCTGCGTTCATCACTTTGTTCATGGGAATCCTCATCTTTCCTAATGACCAAATCTAAAGGTGAATTTGGTAGGTACCCAAAGCATCTCCCAAATGGTGAACTTTGGGTAGAAGAGTGCAAAGTTCGGTTGCATGCATGTTGAACATAATTCATCTGTTCATCCTACAACTTAGGATGTTTGCTGTAATATCCTCAAATAAAATGAACCATTGTTCTATTGATGACCTCTGTGTTTTTTTCAGTCTATGGACAGAAATTCGTACTCCTCTTCTCCATAATCTTGTCCAAAACTCCCTAAGGAATCAAAAATCTCTATCCGAGATAGTGGATGTGGGTAGTACAAAATGGACCCATACATGCTGAAAAAAAGGTGAGAAATTTGCTCTACAATAATATGATTTTTACATGGAATCAAGACACACATATTTCTAAACCTATATGCTACTACATACAAGTAGTCATGACCCATTTTTGATAAAGGCAACCACCCTAAAAAATCCATGGAGACACTCTCCCAAGGATGAGAAGGTATAAGGAGTGGTGTGTACAACCCCAATTTTCTATTAGTGGGATTACAAGAAGAGCACATCACACACCCCTTTATATAATTGGTTAAAATTTGTTTCATTTGAGGCCAATAACAAAACCTTTGCAAATGGGCCAGGGTTTTTCCTACCCCAAAATGCTGAGACACAAAAGAAGTGTGAGCTTCTCAAATTAGTTGGAGTCATTCACTTGTAAGAGTACATATTTTTCCAATATGGTAGAGTAACTTTCCCTTCAAATTATAGTTCTCCACTTGTGATCTATGGGTTAACCTCTCGTAAATATTTTTAAAATATTCATCAGTAGCATATTGTTCAACATAAATATCGTGAGGTATAGAAAAATTCTTCAAAACAATAGATGCAGAAATAAGAGTTTTAGAAAGCATATATGTTTGTACCCTTCTTGTACTTTATTACCAAATGGAACTGATGAAGGAATCCCATCCACCTAAAGTGACAAGATTGCTACAACTTGCTACAACTTGGTCTATGGTTGGAGGTACTATAAGGGTTGATGGTCTATATATATGATAACCTCCTTACCTATCAAGTAATGCTTCCATTTATGGACACTTTGAACAAAGGAATACAACTCCTTGTAATATGTGGGATAGTTAACAACAACTTGTGAAAATGTATCAAGAGTGGTAACAAACAGGCTTTTGATGATGCATCAATACTTCACCCATGGCATATCCACTAACATCCGTCTAGATCTTGAATGACTACTTAAGGTATGGCAAGGCTAATACTAATGTTGTCTTGATATTCTCTTTAAAGGTGTCAAAGTCCTTCTTTTGCGCACCCCGTCCCTGCCGCCCCCACCACACCCCCCCCCCCCCCCCCCCCCTCACTAAAAGTCTTGATTTGCACTTGTGCCTAACCACATTTGGAAGGATCTCATACAAAATTTCCCTCTTGGGAGGAAACTCACCTGGTTCTTGAAAAATCTCATCAAAGTTAGAAAGAAGATCAAACATTTCTTTCCTGTGAGAAGGACCAAACCATTATAAAGCATCAAATGCCTCAACATCATTTTCTATCACAACCATGAGCACAAATTACTTGTTGGAATTGTTGAGTCCTTTCATATTTCCTACATTAACAAGAGTTGAATGAGCTCTAACAATATATTCCACCCCATATTTAGTGATACGGTATTTGTTCTCATGCCTAAAAAATACTACCTTCCTATCATATAAGTATGGGATTCTAAAGGCTATGCCACAAATGTCAAGTGGGACAATATATAAATTAGCCTCATCTATCAACTTTGAAGTAATGGAAAATATGACCCTACACTGCTTGGTGACATTGATTTTTGAATTGTCGCACACCCAACCAAGAGGGTAGGTTTTCAGATGAGGTCTCATTTCCAAACCCAACTTCTTAACAATTGGTTGTTAGATCAAATCAACTTGAGAATTCAAATCAAATAGTGTATTTATTTTTGTGTGCTTAGCTATAACTATTATATGAAACAATTCACTTCTTTTTCTTTCATCATCATGAGCTTTACTTTCAGAACTTGAACTAGCATTAAAGGAGCTTTTACCTTGTACCCCAATGGTCGTTATCTGCATCTCATCACCAAAATCAAAACCCAGGTCTTTTTACACTATAACAACCATATTCTACTTCCCTTTTCCACCAAACCTCTTAGGTTTTATCTCAGGATGTAGTTTTTGACAATGCTCCTCATCATTCCCATATTTGTTGTAACGAGTGCAAGAGGATTTTCCTTCCTCTTTGTTTGTTGTCTTTGTATTCTTTCCCTTTCCTTTTCGTTTGAACTTGTTTTTCTCTAACTTGGATGAAGGTTTCTTTATGTGATCTTCTTTTTCGTGCTTTCCCCTGTTTTCAAGATGGATCCATTTCACACTAGCTTCATCTAGATGAGTGGGATCAAACAATAATGATGAATGACAAAGATAACTGTGGAAAGCGCCAATGTATTTCAACAAAGTTTCTAGTGAGTTTAAAGGAATATTTATTGCCAATGCTTGTTTCCTAAACTTTTCTATAAAAATTTAAATTTTTTGACTTGTTGAAAGCTCAAAATTCTCTGCCTACAACAATATAAGAGAGACCACCCAGTCCAGACCTTAAAGAAATTCCTTATTTATTGAAATGGTGGTTCTGATTGGTTTAACTAGGTTCAGTTACCTTTTCTCAATCTCCAAATGGCTTAAAGTATAACTTTCATCTACTAATAGAGAAGAGACATCAGATCGACCCTCTTGTTGATCAGGCAAGAAAGTGATCCTTAAGCTGATTTGGGGCTCAACCAAGCCACAACTAAAGTTTTCCTCTTTGGGAAGAGGACTTCTAGAAATATAGAATTAAATCTAAATGCTAAATAATCCTAAAATGCAAACAAAGGAAAATGATCCTAAGCCTATCTCGATTAGAAAGATGTAGATCTAACCCAATGAGAGAAAAATAGATTTAAATATTTATGGATTAAAATGAATATCAAGCTAATGAAGTAGTTCAATTAACTGATATCATGAATACCAAAACGCATTCCATTCAAAGATTTATTAACAAAAATAATTAATCAACAACATTTAGGAAGTAGTTCAGAAAATGATGATGATTATTAAATCAATAACTTGAATGATTAAACAATAATATAAGGAAATAGTTCACAAAATATTATTGTTTATTAAATTAGAATTAAAAGACTGATTTATGAGTAAATAGTTACTCAGAAATTGTAGTTCAGCACATAAGAGCAAAGATAAATAACAACATATTATTGAGACAAATTACTCATATCGACAATAGTGCACAAATATGAATGAAGATGACACATTCTGCTATTATAAAATGAAACAAGTATTAAAACAATAGTATTTTAAATACCAATATATTGAAACCGTTTCTCTGGCTCTGATCTCTAATAGTCCTTTACAATGCTTGAATTCTGTTGGTAAAACAATAGCTACAATAGTGCAAACTCTGCTATCCATACATAGTTCAAAGTGCAAAAGAAAAATCTCAATAATCCCCAGATTTGAGTTTGATCCTCTCTCTACCTACA
The DNA here is from genome assembly GCA_000404065.3 of Pinus taeda. Taxonomy (NCBI): domain Eukaryota; kingdom Viridiplantae; phylum Streptophyta; class Pinopsida; order Pinales; family Pinaceae; genus Pinus; species Pinus taeda. The sequence goes on from APFE031434516.1 coordinate 167,431, forward strand.
ACTCAAAATCTCTGTTACAGTAATGCTTTTAGAATTACAAAATTGAAGAAGAGAGAAGCCCCTTTTCAGACATTCTACAATTTGTTATTTATAATATTTACAAAAAGAATTCCCACTAAGAAATTTTGTTGAAGAATAAATTTGCTCCGTCAATTTTCATTGGACCAAAATCCCATTATTATCTTGCTGGAGCATTTTCATTGATTGAGATCTTCTTCTTCTTATCTCTTCAACTGCTTTCTTGAAAAAAATAAATCCAAAATGAACAAAATCAAATCAAAATACCATTTCTGGAATAAAATATCTTCAGTCAAATATAATTAAATAATTAAATGAAAAGGAAATTTGAGCTTTCTATTGATGCATGTGATAATATAATTGGTCAAGGAGAACAAAGATGAATGGATCTGCACTTAGTAGAGGTTGTGGGAAAATGAAAATGTGAAAAGATAAAACTCAGGAGATTAATTTTGCTAAACAAAAAATCGGAGCTTGATCTTCTACTGAATTTTAAACCCATTAAATAATCAAATATGGTTTTGAAACTACTTCTTACATGTTCTCCATGATTTTATCTATTCAACGAGCTATCTTAGACTTTATTTGGCCAAGTAAAACTCAATTTGTTGGCCTCTAAAGTTAATGAGTAAAAACTACCTAAACTAAAAATAGATTTTTTAAATTAAATTTTAATATTAAATTAAATTACAATTATTTATTGATTAATACTAATTTAATTTTAATTATGTTATTAATCTCAGTTAATTATAATATAAATTAGTTAATATAAACAAATGATTCAAAAATTAATTAAATATATATTATATTACATTAATATTATATTAAAATTATAATATTTTAATATTATTAAAAACATAGTATAAACCATGTAAAAACAAATCTATGAAACCAAAACGTATTCACATAACTTATGAACGAGGAGGGTTAAATGGGAATGGAGTCATAGTGTTAACGTTAATGAGGAGGAGGGAGTGAGTGGAGGGACAAGGAGGTGAGGTGGAAGGAGGTGAGGTGGAGGGCGAGTATGTTTATAGAGTAAGAAGTATAAGGAGGTTAATCCAAAATTTTTATATTAAAACTAAAAACTTTATTGTATGATTTTAAAATTGTAAATTGTGAATTGTTAAATGAATACGAAATTAAATTTCACATAGTTTTTTAATTTCGGGCTCTGCGAAGGGAGGATTTGATGAGAAGTGGGGCCCACGTGGAATTAAAGATTTTACAAAGTGAATTATAACTATTTTGCAATTTTGAGATTTCGAGTTTGGCAATTTATTTTAAAATAATAAATTGAAGTAAATTACCGAGATCTTGAAACACTTTTTTCAATTGTTCTATAATTTAACTGGGTCATTTTATAGGACCATTAATGATAATGGAAAAAAAAGTAAAAATTAACTAAGAGTTAATATTTATAATAAATGACTATTTTAATTGCAAAAATTGAAATATTATACATTTTAAACATTTTTGAACCGTGGCAGCGAAAATGGGTCAAACTTCAAAAGAGTGTTATTTACAAATCGGTTGACCAAATGAGGTGAAACAAATATCAATGGAAATCTAGTGAAAAGTCGAATTCAATGAAACAATCAAAATAAAAATTCGATGAAAATAAAAAAAATGGAAAAATTATAAGACAATTAACTTAAATGAAAATCATAAAAGGGTTTTGCTAAAAATTAATGGAAAGGGTCCCCATTATTTGAAGTAAATAAGTCAAAAGTGGGGGGTGTTGGGTTTTCCCTACAACAATGGCGACACACTGGGAAGAACCAGTTATCTTTAGTTAAAGATAATGAACTTTAATTTATCCAAAGATTAAAAATAATGGAAATTAAGAAATGTCTAACAATAAAACATTTCCATGGGTTCCACAAATAAATTAAGCAATATGAGTTTGTAAAGATAAGTACTCAGAAGATTCAAGTAAATGTCATGAATCCAAATTTGGGAAAATTTATTTTTAAAACTACTTCATATGAAAAGAGAAGAAGGTAAAGATAAGATTTTTTGATAAAACATATATCCATTTTATGATTGATTTTTGACATCGCTTAGTTGCTAGCAAGCCTGAATAGTATCCTGACGAAGTTGTCTTTTATGCCATACAAGCCTAATCTCGCTGTCAATGAATATCCATAGCCCCGACGAGTTTACTTGTATTTATCATGCTTCCTCTTTTAATCACCTTTTTGATAAGTGCATTTGCAAGCTTTTAGTTTGTAATGTATTTGAGTGAAAGATGTGGGATGGTAATAGAGATTTATGTTTAATGAACATAATACTTTTATAATGTTGACTCCAAATTCTTTCCTTGCAACTATCAATCAAAGACATTTATGTGGAAGGGGGATTTATTGTATTAAACCCAAATCAGTTCTTTCCTTAAAAAAGTAAACTTAATCACTTAGAAAGGATGTGTGTTCCTCCATGAAAAATATTTAAAGCAAGATAGTTTTATGGTTCCATAAAGATGTCTTTAATGATAAATGAAATTCACTGAAATATATAGAGTTAAGATATTTCCCATGTATTCTAATCACTGTTGGGCGAGGAAAAAAGCCTTTCACATAAATCATGACAGAGTTACAAAAATCAAAACAAAACTGAAAAAAGGGAAAAAAATTCATAAACCAAAGTAAGAAAAGAAATCAATAAACAAAAATAAAAATGAAGAAGACAAAGGTGAAAGAAAAATCCAAATTTAAAAGATAAACTTCAACAAGACTACTTATACAAATGTCTCAACAAAAGAGATAAAAAAAATAAGCATATGTACATTCCTTCCTATGTTGAGATTTAAAATTGTTTATCTTGCAGAGTTATATGAAATGAAGCTCTCAAAATGTAGAGGGTAAATAACAGTGATGATAGATAATATGCTAAATGAGAAGTCTCTATTTGCTGCAAACTCTCTTGTTTCAAAGTAAAATATGCATAAAAGAATTTTAGCCATTTTCTGACAAAAGTAACGCTAAAAAAAACATACTAGAGGTCTAGAAACTCTCTAGTTTAACTAATTTGATGAAAAACATTTCTACTTCTTTCAAAAATATCAAATGAGAAGTATTTGCTGCAAGCTCTCTTATTTCAAAGTAAAATCTGCATAAAATCATTTTAGCCATTTTATGACAAAAGTAACGCTAAAAAAAACACACTAGAGGTCTAGAAACTCTCTAGTTTAACTAATTTGATGAGAATCATTTATGCTTCTTTCAAAAATCTCAAAGCAAACTGAACAAAAGAGAATGAACTTCAAAACTGATCTGGTAGAGGTGTGAAAAGTTCATAAAGACATATAAAAATAAAGTTTAAGATGAGCAAAACTAAAAAACAAAACTAAAAGTAAAAGTAAAGTAATGAAAATAAATGAAAGTGGGCACATGAAACTTACCATTGGAGAATTGCATTTAATATTACCTAAGAGTTTTCATTTTCTCCAGCCAAAGATAACTTCTTATTTTTATTAAAATTAAAATCACGAAGAAGTTTTATTAACCCAAACATTATTTAATAAATTTAATTTAAAGCGAGAAGTAAACTAGAATAATGCGATGCTTTATGTCCAGGGAATATGAAAATAAAACAAATCCACAACAGTGAGAATGAAAGAATGTTTCTTAATGAATTATAGTGATGAATGTCCTCATAATATTACAAGTTTCATATCAACTCCATGATTTTCATAAATTGTTCAGAATCAAGACCAAATCCAAAACAATGTAATACAAATGTGTAGACGCAGAGGTTTTGAATTTTGTATATGAAATATAGAGTGATATTTCAAAATTAAAATATAAGATAAATCTAAAATGATTTAACCATGTTCCAAATTTCTTATCAATTACTTCATTACCATAGTGGTTGCCCAAGAGTGCCTTAAAGTCTTTTATTCAAGACAACGTCTTTGTTGGAAATAATACTGAGAGAGGGGCGAGGAGGTGGCTGGATCAACATTAGTCAAACAATGACTTTTTTTTCATACTCTGATTTATATACGCTACTTCAATGAAGGTAACTCGTGTGTATACAAAACTCTATTTAAGGCAATCAACGTATATTCAACAAACTTATGATTCAGTTAATTCATCATATGTTGATATTTAATTAGAGCATCAGTACTTCATTAACCATATAACAGTAACCATGTGCAGTAATAACAGAACAAACCATCACACATAAGGAACACACATGAACACCAAGATTTAAGGTGGAAACCCAATACGGGACAAAAACCACCTATTGTTGTCTTCTTTTAATATAAGAAAAACCTGTTTACAATCTTGTACTAGTGCAGAATCATACCAGTACGCAGGCACCCACCTGTAGAAGGCTACAACCTTCTCTCGTTCTCCAACTTCTACTGGAAGGGAACTACAACCCCCTAGCTCTTGTACTAGTTGATCTATTTACTAGTACATAGGCGCCGACCTACAGAAGGCTCCAACTTTCACTCGTTTTCCAGTTGCTACTGGAAGAAAGCTCCAACCCCCTAGCTCTTGTACTAGCTGATCCATTTACTAGTACGTAAATGCCAGCCTACAGAACGCTCCAACCTTCACTCGTTTTCCAGCTGCTACTAGAAGGGAGCTCCAACCCCCTGGCTCTTGTACTAGCCGATATGTTTACCAATTCGTAGGCATCAGCCTACAAAAGGCTATGACCTTCTCTCTTCCTCTAGGGGCCACGTTTCATTAATTCTCATATGATGAAGGCCTCATTTCATCATATTTTCATACTAGACCCATCAGTAAAATTGAAGCTCAAATCAATCACCACTGCAATACAAACATCAAATACATCTGCATCAACCAATCACTGAAACTCAATCATCAATCTTTGAATCAACCACAACTGAATCAATCACTAAAAACCCATCATCACTTAAGCAAATCACAATCAATCAATCTGAACATTCAGAACGCTGTTACCAAAATACAGTCACCAGAACACAAAGCAGAACCCAAAACTCTGCATCAACAACCAGAACCAATTGCAACTTCAAACATCATATTTCATAATGTATACGCTACTTTGATGTGCCGAACCAACGTGTATATGCTATTTTACCAAAGCGAACCAACGTACAGATCTGCAAATACTAACTTAAAACATCAAAATGATTCCAGACTTCAGTCATGCCCAAATCAGAACATTTACAGTGTAAATTATGCGTTATTATTCATATCTAGACTATCCATGATCAGACCACATAATGATAATTCATTTCAGGCCTTATGATCTCGATCCATCATCCATCATCAACCACATAGGTGCATCCTTAGTTCAGATCAAGCAAAACATCAGAAACCCATAACCTGCATATTTGATCTAACACTTCATAAGATATTCAATACTTGCACACCTTGGCCTAATGATCTTCTCCTCCTTATATAGTTTTAGGCCGTTCTCAATACCTCGAACCAAAACCACTTAGGACCAATACCTTGGACCAAATACCTCAGACCAATAGCTTGGACCAAAACCTTGATTTTCCATCCCATACGCACTTTTCCTTTTGTGAAAGTGCGTGTATATATATACGCTTCTTTTGTTCTGTTAACCCACATGTATACGCTGCTTAGAAAAATTGAACCATCATATACTTCTTAAACCACTATCTTTCATCAATCTCTGGAGTCTAATCTGTAATTCTTTGTTGTTAACCTATTGCACTATGAATTGTCATCTATGTGAGTTGCCATCAAGGACAACACCTGTATCATAAAGCCAACAACCTTATCGGATGTTTCGCATCGCAAGTTTCTTTGCCATGCATAACTTTCAAGCTGTGAGATTCACCTTTGCCGATATGGGATTGAATGTTATACAATAGTTAAAAGACAATGACAGAGATGCATATATCATGGTTTATTACATCAGAAGATCTTAAGGCAAGGCTGCATTTGAGTTTCACGATCTGATATAAGTGAAGTGATAACAAAGTTGCTATATGAGCATATGCAATGGGAAAATGCGATGGAGCGATTTCTATATCGAAGAATATTTAGATCGGAGATTGGATCTATTAATAAAAGGAAATGCCGATATTATTCCCGCAATAGCAGAAATACGATAGATGATGTGGCTCCTTGGTGGGACTGACTTTTGATTTTATAAGAGATTGGTGATCAAAATATTTGAGTACAGGATGTAACATAGATGATACGTCGATGTGAAATGAAGAACGAACTTGATAGTTTTATTATGTGGATTTAATTTCATATTGGATCCGGGACATCAAAACCTTTAAACATATTCCCCAACCAAAATTGTGATTTATGAACAGACGTGATATTTTTTTAAAACTGAATTTAAATGTCATATCGGGTCTGGGGGTCTTATGGATATTGTAATATTGACAAAGTCATTTTTAGAAAATGAGCAGGAAGGGAATATCGCAGATGTATAAATGTCACAGTATTAGCGAAATGAAGTTCATATTGAAATGTTTCGATATTCGAAATGGAAATTGTGTGGGGTCAGGTTATTTCATTGTCATATTCCTAAAGAAGTGCTTAGCTCAATTTTTCCTTTTAACAAATATCCCTTTTTATCAATTATCGAAAATATTAGATTGGAGAATAATTTTATTGGAGCTTTCGAATGATGAGAATTATGATATTAGAATGCTCCGATATGGATATTCTGATACTATTTTAAAGGCCTATATGGGTTTTAATGAATGAAAGAAAAATTAAGGAATACTCAAATTCTGATGAACAACAAATAATACTTCCTTGAACATGTTGCATATTTGAAAAAAGATTGGTTGCTTGCTTATCTCAGGTCTCCACAATTAAGTCAATGAAAACTTGTAAAAGAAACAAAACAAAAATAAGAAATAACCTTAAAAAAAAAAAGCAAAACTAACAATAGATGATGATGAACCTGTAAAAACATACCTGGAAGAATTTTGATTGTAGGTTTACCTCATGAATATTCAAGTTCTCTCATGTATTTCTCAAAATTCGCATATGTTTAGGACCACCTACTTATTTAATCTAAAACACTACGTAATGAATTTTCAAATTACATGCACCTCAAATTTAAATCGGAGTACAAGAGTAGTGAAAACAAGCTCCTTTTTCATAAATACTTGAGAATCAAAAAATTTCCAAGCTGTAGCAAATTCTTGGAATTTCTTCATATATATGATCAATGTGATGAATTTTTGCAAAACAAGACAATTAAGGGCTTCACAAATATGTATGATTTGATTATTCAAGAGCTTCTAAAATGTTCTAAGCCACTTTTCCAAAAATTAAAGGGGATGCCCAGAAGAAGTCGGATTCATTACTTTCTTATTAGAAATATGAAATAATGAAATAAATTCAAACATAAAAAGAAATCTAATCTAAATTAATCTATTCATATTTCTAACTTTAATGAAGGAAACATGACTAAGTATAGTCATACTTCCAATGTAACTACGCAAGCATTTTGTTTCCTGTATGTATGTACATGTCAAACATTAGTAACAATAACACAAATATAATTAAATAAAAAAACTAAATCTAAATTAAGAATGTACATTTATTGATAACGTATTTTCAGAAAGCAGCTTATTTACAATTACCTTTTCTTGAAATGTCCTGTTCAATTGAATTTCAACTGGATCATAGAAATCTGGATGAATTTCCATTAATGCTTGAGAGAGGTTTGAAAGGGAAGATGACATGCCAAATTGTGGAAATGAGCGTTTAGATACAATGGTATGCATAAATTTATTAGTGTTATGTGCAAGTGTTAAATTATTAACAATATTCCGTGTAGGAAAATTCTCCAAATAATTTTCAAATGGGTCAATGAAAAATGGATGGAAATCTGTTACATACAATGAAAGATTATTAATTGAATTAGATTGCTGGTCATATTGTGAAAATGCACTCTTCTTGGCATTGCTTTTGAGAAAAAAGAAGCAATTGGTAACAGATAAACATCAATTGAAATTGGAAGAAAAATAGCTTTTGATGTTCATAATTGTAATTTGAAACCTCATATTCTCATTCAAGCAATGCATCAATTGAATGTTCAATACTGAGCTGCTCAATATGTCAGCACAAAGTATCTAAAAATTGAAAATTGAAGACATAAAACAAATCTGAAAAGAAACAAAAGAAATGAAGGAACCACAATAAAATCAAATCATAGTTTACACTAGTGTTACAATTACTGTTATAACAAAATTGAGATTGACTTAAAGAAATTTCATCTTCACAAGAATTGGCCAAAATAATGATATTAGAATGATTTCCAATACCAATTTGTGAATTAGAGAGAGGGTTATGACTAGGGATAGGAATGAGAGCTTGATTGTGTTATAAATCATAAATTGGAATAGTTTTTGGAATGCTAAAATCATGAGTATGATTAATTGTTTGAAAATGGGAATTATTTAAAACAATTTCTGAGTTAGAGTGTTCTTCATTTTCACATGTGATTCGACTTTGATCATGAGGATTTAATTGAGAAGAAGACAAATCATTATCCTTAATGTTAAAGTAACTATCATAAATTACCTCGCAACATTCATTAGAATTCCCTTCGATCTTATTTAATGTATCAAAACAAGAAGGAATATTAATGCGAGAAGAATGATCAATGTTTGATTTATATCTTGATAAAAACTAATTGGCAATTTATATATATCAGCCTCTCTGTTTTCTGGAATAACATTATTGCAAAGAGGGAATAAATTGCTATCAACAAAAATATCAGGGTAGTGGCGAAAATGAGAATCAGAGGCAATGGATTTAAAAATGTCGGTATTTGAGAAATCTTGTGCATTTTCTTCATTGCAAATTTCAGATTTAAGATCATTTACTTGGCTAATTGTGATTTCTTAAAGAATGTTGCTTTGCTGTCCTGAATTTGGCATTTTCTTATCATGAAAAAATTCAAAAATTTGTATAGCAGATTGTGTGTTATTGGAAACTTTAATTACTGCTTGTACTTGCTGATTTATGCTCTGATTTTATGAATTTACTGCACAGTTATTTTTAGATTTCAAAGTGGTAGTTTCTCCAAGATTATTGCAAGTATCTTCTTGTAATTGAATAGAAACTTCTTGCAAGATTTGTGACGATGGTTCATTAACATGATTATCATGAATATTATAGGAGGTGTGTACTAAATTTAAAAAATTATCATACATGGCTGAGGCCACTTCATCATGATTGGTATGCACCTCTATGTTGGAATTTTCAATTATGTTAATAGAATTTGAAGGGGATTGATCGAAGCTTGTAATAATTCCACATGGATTGTGAATGGGAGGTCGAGAGTAAATATATTCAAACCAATCTAATAATTTATTTTCTAAAGGGTTTTATTTAATTTTAAATCTCAAAAAATTTAACTAAAATCGAATGGAAAAACCAATAAAAAATTCATTTTCGAACTTTCATAAATCTTCAAAATCGTCGCATACCTGTTCGTAGTAATAACCATCAAATTTACAAAGGAACATTGTAATAAATTGATCCCAATTTTGAATTGAGGAAATTGGAAGCGATTAACACCATTTTCTGGATTTTGTCAAGAATGTAAGAGTAAAAATCCTGCATAAAATGCCTTCATTAATATAATGAAGAGTAGAATTTGAAAAGTTTTGAATGAATTGTAAAGCATGCTTAAATGCAGAATTATTCTTCTTACCATTAAACTTTACTTGAGACAAGAGTCTTACCATTTCTGGTGGAGTATTGACAGATGCATGTTCAAAAATACAATTCTAAATTAGAAGTTTAAGAGGAGTCATTGCAATAAAAATAAAATGTTAGAATACAAATACTCCAATAGACAACAAGTGTCAAGCCATTTTTCTAGTGCCAAAATGTTGAAGGCTCAAAATTCTCCGCCTAAAACAATATAAGGGAGACCACTTGGTCCTGATCCTTAAAGCATCTCCTTCTTAATTGAGATGGTGGTTCCAACTGGTTTAACTAGGTCAAGTTACCTTTTCTCTATCTCCAAATGGCTTAAACTATAACTTTCATCTACTAATAGAGAAGAGACATCAAATCAGCCCTCTTGCTGATCAGGCAAGAAAGTGATCCTTAATATGATCTGGGGCTTAGCCAAGCCACAGCTAAAGTTTGTCTCTTATCTCGATTAGGAAGATGTAGATCTAACCCAACCAAGAAAAAAATATTTAAATGATTTTGAGATTTAAATGTTTTCTTAAAATTAATACCAAGCTAATGAAGTAGTTCAATTAACTAATATTATGAACACCAAAACACATTCTGTTCAAATATTTATTAACAGAAATAATTAATCAACGAAATTTAGGAAGTAGTTCACAAAATGATGTTGATTATTAAATCAATAACTTGAATGATTAAATAGTAATATAAGGAAATAGTTCATAAAGTATTACTATTTATTAAATTAGAATTAAAACACTGATTTCTGAGTAAATAGTTACTCAGAAATTGTAGTTCAGCACATAAGAGCAAAGATAAATAACAATAAATTATTGAGTCAAATTATTCATATCGACAATTGTGCAGAAATATGAATAAAGATGACACATTTTGCTATTATAAAATGAAACAAGTATTAAAACAATAGTATTTTAAATACCAATTTATTGAAACCGTTTCTCTAGCTCTGATCTCTAACAGTACTTTGGAATGCTTGAATTCTGTTGTTAAAACAAGCGCTACAATAGTGCAAGCTCTGCTCTCCATACATAGTTCAGAATGAAAAAGAAAAATATCAATAATCCCCAGATATGAGTTTGATCATCTCTCTACCTACAACCTGAAATTCCTATTACATTAGTGCTTTTAGAATTACAAAGTTGCATAAGAGAGAAGCCCCCTTTCATACATTGTACAATATGTTATTTATAATATTTACAAAAAGAATTCCCACTAAGAAAGTTTATTGAAGAATAAATTTGCTCCATCAATTTTCATTGGGCCATCCCATTTTTCTTTTGCTAGAGTATTTTCATTGATTGATATCTTCTTCTTCTCATCTCTTTAACTGTTTTCCTACAAAAAATAAATCCAAAATTAAATTAAAATACAAAATCAAATCAAAATACCATTTTTGGAATAAAATATCTTTAATCAAATATAATTGAATAATTAAATGAAAAGGAAATATGAGATTTCTATTGATGTCTGTGATGATCTAATTTGTCAAAGAGGATAGATATGAATGGATGTGCACTTAGTAGAGGCAGTGGGCAAATGAAAATGTAGAAAATAAAACTCAAAGAACTAATTTGTCAAAAAAAAGTGGAGCTTGTTCTTATGTTGAATTTTAGACCCATTAAATGATAAAATCTTGTTTTGAAACTACATAAATGTTTTCCATGATTTTATTTATTCAAGGAGCTATCTTTGGCCTCATTTGGCCAAAGTAAAACTCAATTTATAAGCCTCCAAAATTAATGAACCAAAACTGCCAGAATTCTAGAAATTCTGTTGCCTAAACTAAAAATAGATTTTTAAATTAAATGTTTAATAATAAATTAAATTACAGATATTTATTAATTAATGCTAAATTTAAATTTTATTATGTTTATTAATCTTAACTAATTAATATAAAAAATAATTTAACAAATTAATTAAAATATTATTACGCCGTAAGGCGTTCTTCTCGGAAGAACTCCCTCTAGTGCCACGTTGTACCTTCCTGCGCCATTGATTTCATTGTTAGACGATGGAATTAATATTCACCGTTTGATTCGAAGTGTTCGATTCATTATCCCTCCCGCGCATCGCATCTGGCATCTGGCCGTGGCACCTCCTCATGCTTTTGTATCGTTTGATATCCTCCTTCATGCTTTCATTTTCTAGCGTAAGGAGCCTCAAGGCACTCGAGATATTGACTACCCGCTGTTCGCTGGTTCGATTCCCAAACGAAATGCAGACCCTCCGCCGCTGAATTTCCGAGGATTTCAGCAACAAATTATCATGCAGGCGCCCTGTCAAAGGTACAAATTTTTTACAGCTCGTTTGAGATCCAGTTTTGGGGTTCTGTTCTTTTGTTGTTGGGCTGAAATTGGGTTTACTCAGTGTTAGGTTATTCAGTGGTGTGGGCATATTCTCAGTTTTGTTAATTGAGTGATGTGAATCTTATCTAATTTCTGTAGAAATTATAATTTTCTTTTTCCTGGTGGTTCACTGCGTCTGGCACATTGTCTGTGAATTTCAGGGTTTTTGCAAATTTCATTATTATTTAAATTCAGGGTTTTGTTGTAACTGAGGTTCAATTTTGGCTGTAATTGATCTGGTGTTTATGTAAAATTGCAAGAGAGTAGGGTACAAGTCTAATCAATGCTCCTGGAGGTGATAACAGTTTCTTCTGTCTCCATTTCAGGTACATTCATTCTTGTTGTTAGTACCTTGTCTGAGTATTCTATGCACAATTGCGTTGAGTAGAGGTTATTTAGTTATTGGACATGAATTCCTGCACTTAATTACGCTGTAAGGCGTCTTTCTTTGAAACCAACACCCCTGGTTGCTACGGTGTGCAATTGTCCAATTCATTTCCTTTGTGCATAAGTTTGTGCATTAATGTGGTTAGCAAAGGTTAGTGCCTGCAAGAATTCACACACAGATTTTCAACCCGATCGATTGTGATTCAGAGATTTCCGGGGAAATAAACGCTTTATGTCTCCTCACTGCGTAACATTTGGTCGTACAAGATTTGAAAATGCAGTGACATTACTATATCGTCTGCCATAACAATTTTTGGGAATCACATTTATTTCTTGATTGTGGTCAAGAGATTTTGGAAGATAAATGCGTGAGTAATCATATTTATTTTGTGATTCTGGTCAAGAGATTTTGGAAAATAAACACGTTATGCGCTTTCTTTTTTAATCAATCGATTACCTAGCCATTAAAGTATTGATGCAGAGAGGGTAGCAAATGCGCAGCTTGTGGTTACTTCGCATCTCTGAACTATTCAGACGAGGAGGATGAAAATATAGCGACTGAACGCGCATTACTCCCATCTCTGCAAAATATCTCCATTCTTACTTTCTCGTAATGGCAAACCTTAACTTGACGCCTGCTCCAGACGCAACATTCTCTGGATCGGTATCCACCTCCACTGCCTCCTCACATTGCAACTCCAGCGACTATGCGTACCATGTATTCATAAATCACCGCGGGCCTGACGTCAAGAAAGGCCTCGCAAGCCATCTATACTGTCGTCTTTCGTCAAATGGATTAAGAGCTTTTCTGGACACTGATGAATTGCAAAGGGGCGACACCTTAACTCCCCAAATTTAAGGGGCTATTCGAATGTCCTCAGTCCAAATAGCAATTTTCTCTCCAAGATATGCCGAGTCCAATTGGTGTCTCAATGAGCTCGTCTAGATGTTGGAGTCGGGGTCCACAATTATTCCAGTCTTCTAGGGCGTCCATCCTTCAGAACTTCGGTAGACCGGGGGTAGAGATGGAACTTATCCTACAGCCCTCAACATCCTCCAATGTATCTTCTTGTGTACACGGGGCGAAAATGGCGGTTATGCTCGAGCACTGAGCAAGCTCGAAAAGAAGACCACATTCGATTCGCGAACCAAAAAATGGAGGAAAGCTCTTTCAGATGTCTCACAAATAAGCGGTTTTGAGTTGAGCGCGTGTAACGGGTAAGGGCCTTCACTTTTCACTCTGTTACTCTTTCATTCGTTCTTTGCAGCCCTTCCTTACTAGTCATTTCATTATGAATATTATTATTCAGTGATGAGGGTGAGCTCGTTGATAAGGTCGCCGAACAAGTTTTGAAAAAGGTTATCAAAACACCTCTGAGTGTTGCTAAATATCCAACTGGTTTGAACAAGAAGGTAAAGGATCTGGAAGAGATAGTGTTATCTTAGCACCAAAGTGGGGAGGCTTGAGCGGTCGGTATTGTGGGTTTTGGTGGGGTAGGGAAAACCACCCTCACTAAAGAATTCTTCAACCGACACAGATCAGATTAGAGTCGATCTTGATTTTTATGTGATATCAGAGAAAACGCAGCTAGTATGTCTTTACAGTCCCTTGAGAATAACCTTCTTAAAGATTTGATCCACGCGGATTTACAAATAAATAGCACTGATGAAGGCACAGAGAAGCTCAGAACACAACTCTCATCTTCTCACCACGCTCTCATAGTTTTAGATCATGTGGATCATATCGACCAACTGGATGCATTATTTTCACCAGTCAAAGATACCATTCATACGGAGAGCTTAATTTTAGTGACATCTTGCAACAAGGATATTCTTACCAGCTCGGGGATTGTAGAGTCATTTATTTACAAGCAGACCGGCCTTAATCGACAGCACTCCCTAGAACTGTTTTGCTTGCACGCCTTCAACCAGAGTTATCCAGTTATGGGATTTGCAAAAGTAGTTGAAAAACTTTTGGAGACGTGCCATGGACTACCATTATCTCTTAAAGTGATTGGAGCGCTACAGAGTAATTTTTTTTGTGTGTGGAACTGAAGTGTTTCTGGTGTAATCCCTAAGGAAGAGGAAGAAATTTGTAATAGGAAGTTTTATTAATGTATACATCTGTAATTTTTTTTGCGTGTGGAACTGACGTGTGATTTAAAAATATGTTTCAATGTTGTAGTTTTTTTTTTTTTTCCAAGTGTTCGGATTGTATTGAGAAATATGTTTAAACATTGTAGTTTCGGATTGTATTGAGAAATATGTTTAAACATTGTAGTTTCTTTTTTTTAAGTGTTGTTAGGATTGTATTGAGAAACATGTGAAATTTTGTTTTATCAATTTTAGGTGGTTGTTGAAATTTCAAGGACTTGCATGTGCTAATTCCTTTGAAGTTAGTGTTATCTTTTCTTAGGAAACAACTATTTTATATATATAATGTTTTTTATTGAAATGATTTTTTTACAATTTAAATAATAAAATTTATCACTATACAAAAAGTGATGAGGAATTTTAGTTAGATGGAATATAATATATGGAAGAATATAATATGTGGAGGTGATTGGCGTGTTGTTGGTGTTTATTCTGGAAAATAGTTTATGGAATATTAAAAGTTATCAAGTTGGGTTGGGTTGTCACATAGTGTAAGATGATGTTAATTATACCAAAGGTGTTTTTCATCGTCCTATTTCCAACAACTTTTTATTACGTAGCAAAGGACAATAATTAAATTTTTGAGTTCTCCATTGGCACAATTGCATGGTCGACATCTTTGGTGGCTTTCTGGTACCAATCATCTAGTTATAGAAACCCTTAGCTCCAAGAAATCAGCAACGCCCCATATAACCATTTTATTCAGGGGCAGTTCCATCACTACCATCAAAAACCTGGCCATGCAATTAGCTTGCTTTTCTATTGTTACACTCAAGTTGTGTACCACAACCATAAAAGGAAAGGTCTTTATAATATTCCACTACAAGAAAACTAACTTCCAATTCTACATCAATTTGAAATGGCCAAGATCTCTGCAGATATTTGGACTGGCAACCAACCTAGCTTGAAAACAGGTTGCACAAACCCGTAAAAGATAAGATATCATAAATAGAGTTATTACATGCACAAGGTGCTTAAAACCCTCCGCCTCACATCCCTTTACAAGGAGGATGCACAAATTGCAATATTATTTTATTGTGAATTAGACAAGGGAATTCCTAGTATGATGAACTTGATTGCTACATCTTACCAGCACATATTCTACAACCGAGACATTGAACTTGCTTGCTGCAACCATACCAACACATAATCTGCAACCGACACACTGATATCTTGAAGAATTCCCCCAGAGTTCTTGATAGTGAAGTGCTTTGAAATTTTGAAGTTTGAATATTAGCCACCATATCATGTGATTCTTGATTATTATTTGCATAGTTAGAACTGTCAAATAATATTCCTTTGAGGTCCCAATTGCATTAGAAGGAAGTCCAACTAAAGCCTGCCGCTGAATATCTAAACTCATACACAGATACAATGTACAAGCATCATAGAGCAACTCAATATAAATACAATGAGCAAAGGAACCCCCTGTTCTGAAGAACCAGAGCATCTCTTCCATGAATAAGCAGCCATGAAAGATGTAATAATAAAAACCATAACCATCCGTGTTAAACTGATTCTAACAATGCTTTAGAGGAAGCTACATTTTGCTCATGATGATCAGAATGATATCTGGAGCAATTTCTTGGGCAATTTCCCTCACAAGCCTTTGAAATGGCAGCTTCCAAATTAGCAACTCCATCATCTTCTGATACTCGATTAAACAATTTGCAATAAGATACATATACTATAAAGAAAACATTGTAAACATATCGATAGAATCCGAAGCAAATTTGAACTGCGTGTACATAACGAAGAGCAACTGTTCCAGGATGATATTTATGAGGCTTCTTCACGACCGGAGGATGATATCTATGAGGCTTCTTTACAACTCCGGTTGTGGGAGCAGATTTACAAGCAGCCTAATTTAAAAAAGGAGCTTCAAAATAAAATGCCACAATAAAAGAAGCACGCCTCAATTAACTCCACCAAAGATGCAACAGAAGAAATATAGGAAAGTCGTTACCTTTGTTGCGAGTTGCTTCCTTGGAGTCTTTTGTCTGGTAGATTTCCGTGTTGTCTGCTTCGTACGAGCCATGATTCAAGGAAAAGAGCGATCTACAACACAGAGAGCAAGAACGAAAGCATAAGACCAAAGCCCAAACATCAAAACAGAAAATCCAAAACCACAACAAAAAATTACTATCAATCTCTTTCAGAAAAACCACTTTTAGGCAATGGAATCGCGATCACACCGCCTTAAATAAAATGGAGATTTTCCCGGACTAAACCCTCGAAAACAAATTTGAAGAACAAGGAAAATAGGAAATCAAAGCAGACAAAGGGGGAATTAGTGAATTCTCTTGGTTTCCTAGGGTTTGTGGTTGTTCTTGGGTTAGGATCCATGTTTTGTTTCCATTTTAGTTTGTCTCAGAGTATATGTCTGCTTTGATTTCCTATTTTCCTTATTCTTCAAATTTGTTTTCGAGGGTTTAGTCCGGGAAAATCTCCATTTTATTTAAGAAGTATATGTTTGCTTTGAAATAATGTGTCAAGCATGTTATATCATATAATACAAAACATTGACAATGATAATGAATATTTTCATGTTTTCATATAACATATCTGGAGTAAGATAACAATGTGATTGCTTTCTTTTGCTACAGTGCATTGAGCCTTATTGTTGAATGTGTCGATCACTTCATTTTTCCGACTTCTAGTAATTTGGTTACTATCTAATGTAGTTCATCAACATTTTTCGATAAGCACCATGCTGATTGGTAGCACCATGTTGATTAGTTTTCTTTGAAATAAATAGCCACCCAGAAGGTGGCCCAACCTTTTATAAAAATCCAACAATTCCAACTTCATAAGTCTATGTCAGATTGGTCTTGAATTAGTGAATTCTCTTGCTGATTGGTAGCACCATGTTGATTGGTTTGCTTTGAAATAAATAGATCCAACAATTCCAACTTCATAAGTCTATGTTAGATTGTTCTTGAATTAGTGAATTCTCTTGCTGATTCGTAGCACCATGTTGATTGGTTTCCTTTGAAATAAATAGCCACCTAGAAGGTGGCCCGACCTTTTATAAAAATTCAACAATTCCAACTTCATAAGTCTATGTCAGATTGTTCTTGAATTAGTGAATTCTGTTGGTTTCCTAGGGTTTGTGGTTGTTCTTGGGTTAGGATCCATGTTTTGTTTCCATTTTAGTTTGTCTCAGAGTATATGTCTGCTTTGATTTCCTATTTTCCTTGTTCTTCAAATTTGTTTTCGAGGGTTTAGTCCGGGAAAATCTCCATTTTATTTAAGAAGTATATGTCTGCTTTGATTTCCTATTTTCCTTGTTCTTCAAATTTGTTTTCGAGGGTTTAGTTCGGGAAAATCTCCATTTTATTTAAGGCGGTGTGATCATGATTCCATTGCCTAAAAGTGGTTTTTTTGAAAGAGATTGATAATAATTTTTTGTTGTGGTTTTGGATTTTCTGTTTTGATGTTTGGGCTTTGGTCTTATGCTTTCGTTCTTGCTCTCTGTGTTGTAGATCGCTCTTTTCCTTGAATCATGGCTCGTACGAAGCAGACAACACGAAAATATACCGGACAAAAGACTCCAAGGAAGCAGCTCACAACAAAGGTAACGGCTTTCCTATATTTCTTCCGTTGCATCTTTGGTGGAGTTAATTGAGGCGTGCTGTTTTTATTGTGGCATTTTATTTTGAAGCTCCTTTTTTAAATTAGGTTGCTCGTAAATCTGCTCCCACGACCGGAGGTGTAAAGAAGCCTCATAGATATCATCCTCCGGTCGTGAAGAAGCCTCATAGATATCATCCCGGAACAGTTGCTCTTCGTTATGTACACACGGTTTAAATTTGCTTCGGATTCTATCAATATGTTTACAATGTTTTCTTTATATTATATGTATCTTATTGCAAATTGTTTAATCGAGTATCAGAAGAGCATGGAGTTGCTAATTTGGAAGCTACCATTTCAAAGGCTTCTGAGGGAAATTGCCCAGGAAATTGCTCCAGATATCATTCTGATCATCATGAGAAAAATGTAGCTTCCTCTGAAGCATTGTCAAAATCAGTTTAACAAGGATGGTTATGGTTTTTATTATTACATCTTTCATGGCTGCTTAGTCATGGAAGAGATTCTCTGGTTCTTCAGAAGAGGGGGTTCCTTTGCTCATTTTATTTATATTGAGTTGCTCTATGATGCTTGTACATTGTATCTATGTATGACTTTAGATATTCAGCGGCATGCTTTAGTTGGACTTCCTTCTAATGCAATTGGGAACTCAAAGGAATATTATTTGACAGTCCTAACCATGCAAATAATAATCAAGAATCACATGATATGGTGGCTAATGTTCAAACTTCAAACTTTCAAAGCACTTCACTGTCAAGAGCTCTGGGGGAATTCTTCAAGATATCGGTGTTTCAGTTGCAGATTATGTGCTGGTATGGTTGCAGCAAGCAAGTTCAATGTCTCGGTTGTAGAATATGTGCTGTAAGATGTAGCAATCAAGTTCATCATACTAGGAATTCCCTTGTGTAATTCACAATAAAATAATATTGCAATTTGTGCATCCTCCTTGTAAAGGGATGTGAGGCGGAGGGTTTTAAGCACCTTGTGCATGTAATAACTCTATTTATGATAGCTTATTTTTTACGGCTTTGTGCAACCTGTTTTCAAGCTAGGTTGGTTTCCAGTCCAAATATCTGCAGAGATCTTGGCCATTTCAAATTGCTGTAGAATTGGAAGTTAGTTTTCTTGTACTGGAATATTATAAAGACCTTTCCTTTTATGGTTGTGGTACACAACTTGACGAGTGTAACAATAGAAAAGCAAGCTAATTGCGTGGCCAGGTTTTTGATGGTAGTGATGGAACTGCCCCTGAATAAAATGGTTATATGGGGCTTCATATTTAGATTGTGATTTTTATTCTTATCTATTGATGATGCATCTGTATATTCACAAACGAAACCCAATAGATTCGTTGCTGATTTCTTGGAGCTAAGGGTTTCTATAACTAGATGATTGGTACCAGAAAGCCACCAAAGATGCGAGTGTGAATGGAGGATTTTGGGAAATCTCTAAACTGATTTTGTCTACTCATTTGCTACATGGCTGAGTTTGATCAGCTTTCCAGTCGGTGCTTATACCAATCCATTGAATTGATAAGAAGGCATTAGAGTGTTGGTAATAAATGGCTGATTGAACTGTGAAACCTTGCTTGTGGATTGAGTTCAATTCCTTTTATTTTGGCCTCTATTATTTAGTTATTGTGCAAGAAGCACTGGTAAGGAATCAGTGCTTTAATTTATGCACTGATGTATGAATAGGCATTTCATGTTTTTGCTTGAAATTGCAATATCCATCTTTGTCTCAGCTTCTAATTTTAAGCTTTTGCAAGTGGGGTTAAAGTTGAGCAGTGAAGATGGTTGCATGTTAAGGCAACCACTAATGTTAAATTTCTTGAGCCATGATTAAGCAATTGGAGCCATGTGCAAATCCCTGGCTTATTTTGACAGAAAAGTACGTGCTATCACGACAGCTTAACCAAATGAAAGTCCTCGTGTTCAGTTGTTTGCCCCTCAAGGGCCCCTTTAATTGTTCAAGTGGGCTGCTTCTTGTGTCTGATTCCTAGGCATTGTAATGTTTCTATCTGAGCTTTAGAAGGAAGCGATTTCAAAGAAAAATTGCAATTATTCTAGAACTTGGAACTCAGATAGTGAAGATTACAGATGAAGAGAGTTGAATGGGGAGATGCTGGAAATTTTGGGTATTGTACAAACTTGATATGGTAACTCATAAGTCAAAACTGAAATCTATATTACAGTTTTTGTATTCATTATGTATTCAAAACCAACAATTTTTCAATTTTTAATTACCCAATTTTTTTCATGTTTAACTTGCAACTAGATTGAGATGTTATGTTGTGCAAGGAAAGGAGACTTGGCATAAATGGCAGTTAATATTAGTTTTGAATGTGCTAGATTGTTGACATTGAAAATAATATTTCTTACACTTTGTGTGCATTTGGTCGTGATAATGTCCATCGATATTTTGTTCCAGTTTTTTGGTGGCTTGTAAGTTCAATGCATTATATCTTTGTTTGTGATGTTTTTCGAAATTTCCATTTTATCATTAAATTCTTTCTATTCATTTGTTGAGGATTTGGTAAATTAATATCTAACATTAAGAAAAATAAGATTCGCAAATCATTTTTGTGAGTAGCTGGAAAGGAATGACCCCTTTGAAAGTTGCAAGAGTAGGCACGTAGGCACAAGAAGAAGATCTAGAGCTGATGTTTGAGACATACAAGAAGAAGATCTAGAGCTGATGTTTGAGACGTTTCTGAAGCACTGAAGAGAGATAATGAATTTGGCATGGTTGCAACATTTAAAGTTGACAAGTTTGGGGATTCTTTCCAATTCTTTGGATTAGAATGCCGACAACCATTTTCTAAGAATTTTCTATCCCCGGGCATGTTCTTGTTTAGTACATAATTTATGTTTTAATTTCCTAAATATACAATGAAATATAAAACAAATAAGTAAGCCAAATCCCCTTCAATCAATGTTCTAAAAAGGTGTGAGCATTGTGAGTCATCTCCCATGCTCCAGTGTTTATGTTATTGAAGAAACATAGAATGACTAAATTTCGAACCAATTGTTTCATTTACTAGACTTTTCTATCCGTTGAAATTCCTGCAATTACAGTCTTTTGACGCAGAGGCTTCCCTTTTGTATGGATCTGATCAAAGGCACTCTCCTTGGATGTGACATGCTTGAGATTAAAATCTTGAATTGAGTCAACTTCTGCCTTGCTTAACATGACAAAGCTTTCCACCCCCAAAGCTATGATATTTTTGTCCCTTTTCTTCACAAAGTGTTTGCCTGTTGTGAACACAACCTCTACATAACAAAAAACAAATTTCTGCTTAGACCAGGAATGTAATTAAGTGTTTTTGAACATAACATTTACCAATTAGATGTAGTGTTAAATACCACCACAACAAATGTCAAAGAAATTTGTAGTGGTAATTAAATATCTCTTGCTTGCATTAATAGAGAACGATTTTCATGGGCGCATTTTTAAAGAACATATCATTAGCTTAGTGTTAATGCATTTAAAAGATCGTATTACAATTCTGTTTCAATTTCCTTTATGTTTTCTCTTTTTTTCTGTTTCAATTTCCAGTTTTTAAAGTTGAAATGAGCTCTAATCTACAATGCTATGTATTGATAAACACGATAAGACCTTTATCTTTGACAAAGCTTTTTCTAAATTAATAGATTGCTAACATTTGTTATCTATAATTTTCACAACAAAATCTGTGAACATTCAAGTTGTCTGTAAATTTCAGATATCAGCGAGAAGAAGCAAGAATTGAAGCTTTGGTAAATCTCAACAGTTCCAAATCTGAAGCTGCAGCCAAAAATCTTAAGGTATAAGGAGTGTGCCTATAAATATTGGTACACATTTAGGAATATTTCTATAATTCTGGTCATTTACAACATTTAGAAAAAGTGAATAGACATGTTGATATTTAGGTCATTGACCTAATGCACACATTATATGGATAATGGATTTCCGCACTTTATGCCTTACGGCGTTTCCTTTGCAACATCTGGTGCAAATGCTAGTTATACTATATTAATATTATAATTTAATTATATTATAATTATTGTAATAATAATATAATATTTTAATATTATTATAAGCCATGTAAAACCAAACCTATGAAACCAAAACATATTCACCTCACTTATGAATGAGGAGGGTTAAATGGAAATGGAGTCATAATGTTAACATTAATGAGAAGGAGGGAGTGAGTGGAGGGATAAGGAGGTCACGTGGAGGGTGAGTAAGGTCATACATTCGGGAGGGATAAGGAGGTTAATCCAAAAATCTTATATTAAAACTAAAAATCTCATCGTATAATTTAAAAATCGCAAATCATGGATTGTTGAATGAATGCATAATTTAATTTGCGATATGCAATATATCACATCGTAATATCACATCGCATTTTTTTTTATTGGATTTTTTAATTTTGGAATTTTGGAAGGGAGGATTTGATGAGAAGTGGGGCCATGTAGAATTGAAGATTTTACAAATTTAACTACAACCATTTTGCAATTTTGAGATTTAAGGTTTGACAATTTGTTTTAAAATAATAAATTGGAGTAAATTACCGAGATCCAGAAACACATTTTTCAATTTTTTTATAATTTCGTTGGGTCATTTTGTAGCACTGTTATTGAAAAATGAAAAAAATAGTAAAAATTAACTAAGAGTTAATATTTACAATGAATGGCTATTTTAATTGCAAAAATTGAAATATCATACATTTTAAACATTTTTTAACTATGACGGCAAAAATGATCAAACTTCAGAGTGCTATTTACAAACCTGTTGACCAAATGAGGTGAAACAAGTATCAATGGAAAGCAGTGAAAAGTCGAATTCGATGAAATAATCAAAATAAAAATTCGACAAAAAAAATGGCAAAATTGTAAGACAATTAACTTAAATGAAAATCATAAAAGGGTTTTGCCAAAAATTAATGGAAAGGCTCCCCATTATTTGAAGTAAATAAGTAAAAAATGGGTTTGTTGGGTTTTCCCTACAACATGACCTTTATCCTATCTCATGTTTTTCCACTCCATCATGGATTTTTTCTTGTAACCCAATGGGTAAAATTTCCCTCTTAATGTGGAAATAAACTAAAACCATGATGAAAGGAGTTTTCCCTTATTCTTACCATATGAAGTTTTTTCTCCCACCACACAAGAGTTGTGCCTCCCAGCTGAAGTGATGCCATATGAATTTTTACTTCGTCCTCTTTGATCTGTTGCATACGACAATAAACTTTAATCTGTCTAATCCAAATTTCTCGCTTCTCTGCATTAGATTCTCCATAGCATGGGCAAATAAAATTTCACATCTAACTTTAACAATGGATTTTTAGAAGCATTTTTCTTATGACTATTTGAATGATGAGAATGAGGGGATGAGGAAGAGCTTCAACTTGAAGATGGAGATTCATAAGGTTCTCCTCCAACTTCTCAGCGTACTAGCACATTATCTTCTATTGGAGCTCACTCTTTCTTGCCCTCTTTTTCCATTCTCCTTTTGTAATATGCAAGCAATTTTTCCACTTGATCTGCCATCTCATAGAAGGCCTTATGGAAAGCGTACTCATTCTCTGTGTGCATGTCATTATCCTCCATTTTTTTTCTTTATGTTGAACATCCAATAGTGGGATTGAAAGACTTGAGTTTTCCTTCACCGTCTTTGAGTTTGGCTCTCGTAAGCATCGACACTCACAATTCACATCAAAGAAGACCACTCTGATACCAACATGACCCAGGATCTTTACCTTCATCATGTTAAATAGAATTAATTAAAGAGCATGAAAATACCATAAATGTAACATCTAATAAGAAGCAACACAAAAAGAAGGCAATATACACAATGCACCAATATTTGATAACACATTTCACTCACAATGTGTAAGCTACATCTCTGGGCCCGAATTCAAATTGGAGATGCATTTTTATTATCTCAACAACATAATATAAAATGAATGGAAAAAATACATGGCAATACCTCTTTGGTGGGGATGGCCCAAAAATATTCTGCTTAGATCCTATTTCAGATTACGCCAGTGGATTCCTTATAAAATTTTGAGAAAAATGGGCATAAACTTCATAAGGTTCTGAAGCTGTCACCTCCTCCTCAAATTTCATGCCACAATAGTTCTGAATATGATTGGAATATTCCCTTAAATATGCTCTAGAATATTCTCAAAATCAACCTTAGGATCTATGCCTCTTTGGCGCAGATCCCCTCTCAACCTGCATGCTGAGATTCAATTCGGCTTGACATCTGTCCCATTTGTCGTGGGTGCCCGACTAAATACATATATGTGTTCAAATATTAATCATGGGATGAACATATCCAAGTCGACCACTTGGGGAGGATGGGTCCACCTATATGCATAATCAACCTTTCGGTCCTACCACGTTAAGCACCACTAGGATATGACATCATTCCATGTGTCGTGTATGGTGGGCGACATGTGGCACCCTCTGGTTGGTGCCAGATGATGCTCTATGGATGGTGTTGTTAGGGGCTAAATCTGCCTCAGGCTGAGAAAAGTAGGATCTAGGGTAATATCAAACCACGCTTAACCTGGTAGCTAGCCTTACTAGGTCGGGAGAGGGCTCTCTCCTTGTCAATCTCAAGAAAAAATGGCCAATAAAGCTTGAGATGACTAATGTAAAGACTGATTTTAGGCTAGGTATGTGTTCAGAAGAGTTTGATTGAATTTGATGATGTTTTGTTGGCTCAAATGTGAAAGGTGGATTTTGGGTCCGGGGAACGGGCTCAGTTTTGCAGAGATCTCTATGGGGCGAGGTAGGTAAATGATTTGGCATGAAAGTCTCAGGGATCCTCTTCAAACAACTAAAAACATAAATAACTAAACAAAACCCTAGGTAGAGCACTGCAAATCAATGAATTCTACCTTTATCCTTGCTTCATTTAGTTAAGATGAACAGAGAGAGATAATGGCATACATAAAACACATGTAAACTTGCAATTACAAAACGAAACATAATACCAAATCAAGTTGCCACAAGAATCCCATAAAGTGTTGCAAACCCTGGTCTATTCCTTTGCCAAACTGCTGATATGAGTGTACAACAATGCTCAAAGCATTCACAAAAGTCCAACCTTTTCCAATGACTGAAAAATTACAAAATATAGGCAACCAAAAAATTATCCTAGCCTCTAGGGGTCGAGCTCATAAGTTTATGATCTGTTCCAACAAAGTCTAAATTGAGAACTAAAAAGTAGGAAGTGGAATAGCTTGCCTCTAAAAACTAGGGAGCTGATTCATTCAGTTGCAAACTATCTTTTCATGGATGAATCTACCTCTATGAGTGAAAATTTAACATATTTACATAAAATCCATCAAGTCACATTAAATTACATCATGAGTTTGACTATTAGAAAGAGAAAAGTCAAACTGTGAAGAAACTAGGCGAAAAAACAGAGTTTTTTTGACCAAAATGACAAAATTTCATCATGTGCGCCGTGCTACTTTGGAGCTACTTTTGGAGGCCTTCTCGTGCACCAAATTTTCTCCAAGTGGGCTTGTTGGAAAGGTTTGCCTGTCTACTTTCCAGAATAAGTGGAATTTCTGAATTTTTCCTCCATTTACTCTTTCAAAAATGAGCTCTCCCAACACTGCTTTCTGTGTGGCCAAAAAGGGGCAGAAAGGTCATTTTGAGGTGTTTTTGACATTTTTGGAAGCTCAAAACCTGTCAAAATTTCTTGGCCATGTCAAGAAATTCATATCTTTCCATGCGGAATCCAAAAATTTTGAGTTTTCCTCAAAAGGAGGTCTCTAGCAAAAGCGCGCGCCAGGTGGCACGACGCACCAGGCAGAAAAACCTGTTTTTTAGGCCAAAAATTCAAAATTTGCAAAACGTTTCCCAATTTTTTTGAAATTTGGGCTAAGTGTCCTTCATCAAGTGCTATGTTGGGCTAAGTAAGCCTGAGCCAAGATATGGAGTCTATCTTTCTCTTTTCGCTTCGTCGATTTTTTCTTCAACTTGGCCTTCAAAATCCTGATTCTTGCTTTGCACACCTTGTTTCTCGCCAAGTAGTGGTAGGCCACGTGCCTCAACATATTTTTCTCCATGTTGGCCTTCTCTAGCATCTTTTCCAAGTGCATATTTTCCCTCTCGATCCAAGATTTACGATTAGCATCAATTTATTGTTTAAGTGGTGTCAGCTTGATTTTCCTCCTCTTGGCAGCTTGCCGGTTTTCTCGTATGTTTTGTAGCTCCATGATGGTTTGCTGATCCTCTAGCTATTTGTTTATTTTCTCCAGATATTTGATTATCCATTTGGCTTTCCAGGTTGAGATACAAATCATGAATGTCAGCTTGTTGTTCCTGAATGATCTCCTTGAGATTTGAGCTTTGGGAGCCCAAATCGGTGTCATCATCCTGAATAAGAATGAAATCTGTCTCTTGTCCTCCTGAAGGCCCCTCATCATGTAATGACTGCTTACCCTTGTCCTGTACTTGCTTTGTTGTTGAATGAAACAAGACCCCTTCCACCTCGGGTGGAGATAGTATTCATTTTGCTGCTGCAAACAATCTCCTTGTGCCCTTTTGGTATGTAACAAACACTAGCACACTGGTGGTTTGTGTCTCATGCACCTCCTACTGATGTAAAGGCTCTCATGCCTCATGAAAAACTAATGGGGGTATTTGAGGACCTGTAAAGACCTCATGTGCAATGAAATCCTCCCATGAGATATTCAGTAAACCAAGCTGATGCAAGACCACAATTTTGATGAGTGCAAAGTGATAGATGTTGTTATACTGCTGATGAGGAGGCTTCCTTTGAACCAAGGTGATTTCCTACAGGCTACTCACTTGAAGATATACTATGCAATTTTCCTTTCAAAAACTGAAATGATTCAAAACAAAATGGTACGGAATCATCTGGCATCATTTGATCATATGGTCCAGCTTCCAAGTCTTCATTTGCAACCTGACATTCAATGGCATTTGGGGGCTGCAAATCTGGATATGAGAAGTCTTGAACAAGGTTTTCATTGCCCTCAAGATGGTCTAGATCAAGACTTGTTGACAGTTGATTTCTGATTTCATGAATTTTGTCTCTGATGAACTGATACGAAGCAAAACAAAAAGGCAAAGATCCTTCACTTACTTCAAAATTAGCTGCACTTTCCTCCTTACTTCCATGGCTGATATGCAAAGGTTGATCACTGTTTTCGAGCTACTGAAAGTGAACTTCTTCCTCCCACAAACTAGCTGCTGGTTTGTCTACAAGATTAGCTTCTGTTTGGAGAACATAATCATCATCATACTGATCAAACTAAGGAAAATCATCAGTATAAAATACATCATCAAGCATCATGTCATATCGATAGATCTCTCTTCTCCAAGATGATCTACAAAATAATCATTATCAGATCTATGACAACTGGGATAAGAAAGAGAAAGTTTTGGATCAACCTCTTGTTCCTCTTCAATCAACGAGCCATGATCTGGAACATCATAGTCATTCCTTGTAGTGATCTTCTGCATCATCTCTTCCACTACACTTACCAAAATGTCAAGGTTTACCTCTAGAGATGTCGATTCCTCCGGATATAAGTTCTCCCTTTCTTCTTCCTTCAACTTTGCCCTTCTGATCAACAAATTAGCTTCTAAATCTACTACACTTTTCTGCATCTCTTCAAGTGTTGCAAGATTCCTTTCTCTCAGCTGAAACTCCATTTCCGGATCAAAGGCTTCTGGGTAGTGCAAGAGAGCGGATCTAGGAGGAGGTCTTATATTAACTGGCATCGAAAAGTAGACTTGATTAAATCTAGCAGAAAACTGTTGTACTATCTCCCCTGGTTATCTTTTCAGTTGGTTATACTCTTCTATAATCAAGAAATGGTTTTGTCTGATCATCTAGTTGTCGAGGAAAACTTTGATGAACTACTGGAAATCTGAGATGCTCGCATCAGGCAGGGTTTTGAACCAACTCTTGACTTTGCCTTGCAAAGAAAGAGCAAAAAACCTAATACTGAAATCTTCTTCATCAACTTCAAAAAGGTCAAGAAAAGACTCAAAATTCAATACATGTCTCTCAGCAGTGATGTTGTCGCGTTCACCATCAAATCTTGGTAGATATAGGTCATAATTTTTAGGGAAATCATGGGATATAGGAGGTAAAATCAGAGGCTTATATCGATCTGGAATTTTTCAAGGCAGTGGGGTATGTACAGAAGGTGTAGAACCAGTCTTGGTCTCTTGAGGCTCATCAATTTGAAGACGGTCATCACAAGATTTGGGAAAAGGGTCTTGATCAAGCTCAAAGGCGTGCAAATATTTAGTATTCACAATCTTCAAAGGGAAGGAATCAAATGCAGGCCTTGGATCTTTTCTCAAACATAGTATACATTGCAAAGCCTTCTTGACATTCTCGGGAAAAGAGAAGAAATAATTTATAACAAAGAACAAAATGTCTTGGATGAAATTCCAACTTGAATACCTGATCTATCCATATTGTCCTTTCATTTTTCTGCTGGTCAGGTTCATCCTCCAGTGGAGTCCTTGGATCTAATCTCAAAACTGATTTGGAATCGCCAAGTGAATGATTTCAGCCTTTCCGGTGTCTGATCATTGTCCACCATCAACAATCACATCTAACTTGATACATGCACTGGGGCAATTTGTAAGTCAGATGTTCTGTTTATAAAACTAAACCAGAGATTGACTGAAGCATCATTCATCTACTTATGCACTCGCAAAGCAAGTGCAGTTCGAAGGCTGCCTGGCTAACTTCAGGCTCCGTCTGTAGTTTATAAATCAAAGAAAATAACAAAAAAATAAAATTTTCGATCCCCAATGGATTTGCCACTATGTTAGGGCCTAAATCTGCCACAGGCTGAGAAAGGCAGGATCTAGGGTAACATCAAACCACGCTTAACCTGGTAGCTAGCCCTACCAGGTCGGGAGAGGGCTCTCTCCTTGTCAATCTCAGGAAAAATTGGCCAATAAAGCTTGAGATGACTAATGTAAAGACTGATTTTAGGCTAGGTATGTGTTTAGAAGAGTTTGATTTAATTTGATGATGTTTTGTTGGCTCGAATGTGAAAGGCAGATTTTGGGTCTGGGGAATGGGCTCAGTTTTGCAGAGATCTCTATGGGGCGAGGTAGGCAAATGATTTGGTACTTCAAATTGAGTGAGATGGAGAGATTTTAGAATGGTGAGGAGTTGAAGAGGGCATGAAAGTATCAGGTATCCTCTTCAAACAGCTGAAAACATAAATAACTAAACAGAACCCTAGGTAGAGCACTACAAATCAATGAATTCTACCTTTATCCTTGCTTCATTTAGTTAAGATGAACAGAGAGAGATAATGGCATACATAAAACACATGTAAAATTGCAATTACAGAAGGAAACACAATACCAAATCAAGTTGCCACAAGAATCCCATAAAGTGCTCCAAACCCTGGTCTATTCCTTTGCCAAACTGCTGATATGAGTGTACAACAATGCTCAAAGCATTCACAAAAGTCCAACCTTTTCCAATGATTGAAAAATTACAAGATATAGGAAACCAAAAACTTATCCTAGCCTCTAGGGGTCAAGCTCATAATTTTAGAAGCTATTCCAACAAAGTCTGAACTGAGAACTAAAAAGTAGGCAGTGGAACAGCTTGCCTCTAAAAACTAGGGAACTGATTCATTCAGTTGCAAACTACATTTCCATGGATGAATCTACCTCTATTAGTGAAAATTTAACATATTTACATCAAAATACATCAAGTAACATCAAATTACATCATGAGTTTGACTATTAGAAAGAGAAAAGTCAAACTGTGAAGAAACTAGGTGAAAAAACATAATTTTTTGAACAAAATGACAAAATTTCATCCTGTGCGCTGCGCTCTTGATCCTGTGCGCCATGCTACTTTGGAGATGCTTTAGGAGGCCTTCTCGTGCACCAAATTTGCTGCAAGTGGGCTTGTTGGAAAGGTCCATCTATCTAATTTCTAGAACAAGTGGAATTTCTGAATTTGACCTCCATTTTCCCTTCCAAAAGTGAGTTCTCCCAACACTGTTTTTTGTGTGGCCAAAAAGGGGCAGAAAGGTAATTTTTGAGGTGTTTTTAACCTTTTTGGAAGCTCAAAACCTGTCAAAATTTCTTGGCCATTTGAGGGCATTCATATTTTTCCATGAGGAATCCAAAAATGCTGAGTTTTC